>JAMKCH010055833.1:0-19359 GCA_023653785.1 Ophioderma brevispina
GGTGAACCGCTTGCTTTTTTTGGTTACAGAATTGTCCGATATGCACATGGATTCAAAACACACAAAAACAAACCCTCTGATTTCAATTTGTTTTAGAATGTAGAGCGCTAAAAAACATGATTTAGCAAGCCCTACAGAGTACTCTGTAAATGAATATTGCGACCACCAACATCTTTCAGTCATAAGATTTCACATGGTAATGAGAAAATACTGCAAGTAAACTTGCATCAATCCCCCTGGCAAGATGGCAGTCTGGAACATGACCTCCGATGACCTTTGACCTTATCAATGACCTTTGACCTTTGTCATGACCTTTGACTCATCCCTGACATATGAAGAACCCCCTATTGCACCTTAAACCCCCAAGTCTGGTTTAAATAGACTTAAACTTTTCAAAGGAGACTCAACAAAACGAAACCTTACCAAAACCTAACCTAACCAAAACCCTAACCAAACTGGAACACACATCTACACAAACAGACATTTGCAACCCTTGCATAGCCCCCTCTGCTTTTCAAGCCAGGGATAACAAGTAGCTTTTCTTCTTCTGACACCAAAATATTGACCACATTTCCGATATTCTGTCTGCCTGGGGTTCTGGGGTGAGCTATATTACCAATTAAAGGCACTAAGTGATTTTGCTAAATAATAAAATAATCGAAAAAATCATTAAAAATCAGTAAAGTACCCTACACATCCCCTGCAAATTGATAAGGCCAGAAGCAACCTTAAATAAGCACAAAATCGGATCTTTTAGTCATTACTTTACTGCCGAAACGGAACGTACTACAACACTAATTGCATTGAGGTCATACTTAAAGGACTGCTAGTTTTCTTTTCTTCTTCTCTCCTTTTTCTGTCATTCTTCAGTTGAAAAAAAGTAACTTATGAGAAATACAGATTTTAATCCTTCATTTAAGCTATTCCTGCACATTTTTAATATTTTTGCTCTTTCTTCGGGTGAATCACTGATAGTGTCTTTAAGCCATGGACCTTTAACAATGCAGGATGTTTGGCTCATGCTGATTTGACTCGAAAGACAAGGCTTAAAGTGAACAGGAGGAGATTTTTTGTGTCATCTTCCAGAATTGCAGAAGGCACCTAGAGCTACATAGGGTTAACTCTGGTCCATAGTCTGTGTATCTGTGTGTGTTGTGTGTCCTGTGTCAAAAGAAATGTTAGCCTTAATATATTGCATGCCGTAGAGTTCTGTACGGTCACGATGGTTTAACTTGGGTGGAAAGGAGACATGTTGGTGACCCCAGAGTGACCACCTTGATTACCCTTGTGTGACTTTGGCCCGTCAAATAGTAACCCCTATTAGAACCATAGCACCGCTAAATCTCCACCAAAACTCACTGTGTTAATTAGAAAAATGCCCGACGGGCCCTGGGGTCAATCCCCACCCCCCACCCCCAATTTGCGACTTTTCTTGTTCCCCTCTTCCCTAAGTTCCTCCCGGGAGATAGGCAGGAAACCGACGTCAGGGTTTGGGTTTTTAAGCACTTTTTTCCATATACTAACCCTAGCACCGCTAAATCTCGCACCAAACGCACTGTGGTTAGTGAGAAAATGCACTAATTCCAGAAAGTAGCGATGACCTCATCAAACCAACTCCTATGCACGAAAATCGCGTGGCTGGGCCCGCGACAAACCGCCGTAGCGTGCTACCCAAACATCGGCCGGGTCACGTGACTGGGGCCCAAAGGGCTCTGGGTTTCGAATCCCACCCATCAGGGTTAGTATATATTGCATATACACTGTATGAGTTCCGTAAGGGCTACGATTATGTAACTGGTGTTGAAAGGAGGGGACGGGGTGGGGTGTCATGATCGTGACCTCCTGTGAATCTTCGTGACCTCATGTGACCTTGCCATCACAACCGCGATGGCAGACGACACCAGCGGTAATTTTTTGATCATACAAATTTTTCCTCAAATTGCACTGGATCGGTGTAGACCACCTAGATGAAGAATGTTTAAATGTTTATATTGGACAACAAAAGCAATCCGCCAAACTTGTTTTGAACTTGCATGCTATTGTAACGTCCTTTCTTTTAAGAAGATAACCATCGCTTTGGTTCTAACTAAATACTAAAGCATCATCGTATTACATAAGACAGCGTATTCTGGCTTTATCACTCAGCTTCAGGTGTGATCTATATATAGGTACTTAGTAAGCTTCCAAATATGGCAAAAAAAAAAAAAAAACGGTTCGATAAAATGGGGTACTTCTTTCCTTTCTGGAAATGTCCTCATGTCTCTTTAAAATTTGGTTTTCATCATCAAACAAAGTGGGTGTCCATTCTCAAAATTTGATTCAAAGCCATGTATAGAAAAACTATGTATATAAGCCTACATTTGTCAAACAGATCACAAACTTCAGAGCTCAAGATTTTGGCTCGAGTTGAAATTGCATAAGTAAATCATATTATTTTGTTGATAGAAATTAATCGTCTTGCTAGCCATAGCAACAAATACCCCAGCAATAGTACCTGGTGGGTTTTGAACTAACCTTGGACTCGAGACACTTTCATAATACCTTACTGACCTGAAATGGCAACTCCCGGTCTTTGGTGGTTCAACAAACCCTATGCCACTCTAAATCCCTTCTACAATTGGAGGCAAAGTTTAGTGACTCATAACGAAAACGTAACAACTATTGTGACTTTCAAGTTTCAATAATATCTGACTGGTAAACTTTGATCAAAATGAGTGGTTGTGGTTGTAGAAATCATGGGATGTGGGGTACACACTCTCTGGCAAATTCATATTCTTCTCATTCCTACATTTGGTCTTCTGAATCACCAATTTACGGTTACGATTTAGCATTTCATTCATCGCTGTAACCTAAGGCGATCATGGTGAACCATGCTAGCATGGTCAACCATGGTCACCTGGTAATAAAACATGGCTGACCATGGTTGACTATGGTCAGCCGATATCATCCCATGGTGCTTGACATGGCACCATGGTTACCATGGTCCCCATGGTAATACCGCATGGTCGACACCTTGCTTTAGCATGGCTGAACATGGCCAGCCATGGTCATCACGACTTGACCATTGTTGACCATGGTAACTTCAATATACCATGGTCACCATGCTTTCGCATGGCTGAGCATTGTGCAGGCCATGGCCTCACCTTGTTGGCCATGTTGACACATGGTCCACTATCAATATACCTGGTCACCCATGTTTTATCAGCCACCTCATTGATTTAACCATCGTTGACCATGGGGTTGACCATGGTCACTTCAAGTAGCCCATGTCTGACCATGGTCACTAAATTAAGAATCTGGTTATTGTCTAGCCAATGGTTCGACATGACACTTATTTGGGCTGTATTGTCTGAACGCATGGTCACTTCAAGTAGCGTTGTTGTCTAACCATGGTCACTGCATTAGGAAATTGCATGTATGACCATGGTTGACCATGGTCACTACAAGTGTCCTGTGGACCAAGAATTGTGAGAAAAAAAATATTCAAAATCTGTACATTCTACTCCTTCAATGCACTGATGATGTAAACATAGATATGTGCCACACCATTCTTGTTGGTCAACCATGGTCAAGACATGGCTGACCATGGTTGACTATGGTCAGCGATGATCAGCCATGGTGCCTTAACCATGGTCAACCGTGGTTTCCATGGTCCCCATGTATACCATGGTCGACCATGCTTAGCATGGATGAGCATTGTCAGCCATGGTCATCACCTTGTGGGCCATGGTTGACCATGGTCACTTCTAACCATGGTCAAGCATGTTTATCACCTCATTTGACCATGGTTGACCATGGTTGACCATGATCACTTCAGGCCAATTGTTTTCACTGCGATTTACAGGATTCCCTGAGGTTTCAGGATTTTTTTCACCACTGTGAAGCTCTGTGACGTAGGTCGCCATTTTTTTTTTTTCTTCGGGGAGTCTTTTAGTCTTTACTTAGTGTTTTATACTGTTGCAAACTTTTTTAAATTGATATATTATATTTGCCCTTGGTATCAAGCAAGATAGGTTAGCTCAATTGGTAAGTCATCAGTCTTGAAATACAAGTGTCCCGGTTCATTCCCGATCAGGGGTAGTGGATTTTCTGTCCAACGGAGATAATCATTGACCTAAAACATAAGATAGGCAAAACTATACTGTGGTGTATCAAAATGTGTTAAACCATAGTGTGTGGGTTTTTTTTTTGGGGGGGGGGGGAGGGTTACCATGTTTTTGAAAAATGGCACCATTGTCATCCATGGTTGATCATGGACAATTTGACCATGGTCAACCATGTTAAACATGATACATGGTTGAACCATGGTTAACCATGTTTTTGAAAAATGGCACGCCACGGTCAACCATGGTCAAAAACAACCAAAAGTGACCATGGTCAAAAACAACCAAAAGTGACCATGGTCAACCATGGTCAAAAACAACCAAAAGTGACCATGGTTAAACATGTTTTTGAAAAATGGCACGCCACGGTCAACCATGGTCAAAAACAACCAAAAGTGACCATGGTCAAAAACAACCAAAAGTGACCATGGTCAAACATGCAGAGTTTTTTTGACCATGGTTGACCATGTTTTTGAAAAAATATGGCAACAATGCCGACCATGGTCAAACATGAAGGGTTCGACCATGGTGACCATGGTCAATTTGGAAAAGTTTTGACCAGGGTTGGCCGTGGCGTGCCATTTTCAAAAATGGCCTAACAATGGTTTGACCATGGTCAAAAACCCATGGTGAACCATGGTTAACCATGGTTTTTAACCATGATTTTTTCGTTTTCGCATAGGTAGGTCCAAGAAACTCTTCCTTTGGTGATAACTTCAAAATATGATTATTTCTAAATACACAAAAATGATTCTCTGAATCTAAGTGCAATAAAAATATGCGTTGGACTTTTTCTCAAAGTTGGGTAGTATTGGCAAGTGTATTCAGAATTTCCCAACTCTCTTATATGAAATTAAAATGTTCCATCTTTTCTACTGCAAATAGTGACGAAGAGGTAAAAAGATTGTAAACACTCTTTTTGGTTGAGTCTTTTATTTTCAAAGATGCGAATATTCAGTCAGTTAACCATTGATATATTTATTAATCTTTCTGGAGATGCCAGCGCACACAACTGTGGGAAAAAAATGTGCGCTTGGCCTGGACTCGAAAAAACTGGCAACCTCCGTTATTACTTGTGACGGCACCCTTACCAATTGAGCATAACAAGCCAGGGGTTGGCTGGTATTTAACCTACGTCTTACTAGTGCGGCACCTTACAATTGAGTAACAATGAGACATGGGTTTGATTGGATTGAACCTCCGTATACTAGTGACGGCCACCCTTACCAATTGAGCTAAAACGCAAGGGGTTGGCTTGGTATTTAAAAACCTCAGTATTACTAGTGACGGCCACACCCTTACCAATTGATGTAACAAAGCCAGGGTTGCTTGGTATTTAACCTCAGTATTACTAGTACGCACCTACCATTGCAGAGAACAAGACTTGGGTTGGCTTGGTATTTAACCTCCGTATTACTAGGGAAGGCACCTTACAATTGAGCAACAAGACGGGTTGGCTTGGTATTTAAACTACGTATTACTAGTGACGGCGCCCAATACCAATTGAGCTAACAAGCCAGGGTTGGCTTTTGGGTATTTAACCTCGGATTACTAGTGACGCGCCCTTACCCAATGAGACAACATGCCAGGGTTGGCTTGGTATTAACATACGTATAATAGTGACGGCAACCCGTTACCAATTGAGTAAACAAGCCAGGGTTGGTTGGTATTTAACCTCGTATTATAGTGACGGCAACCCTTACCATTGAGCTAACAAGCCAGGGTTTGAGTGGTATTAACTCCGTATTTATAGTGACGACAACATTACAAATGAGCAAAAAGATGGGTTGGATGGTATTTAACCTCCGTATTATAGTGACGGCACCCCTACAATTGAGATAACAAGCAAGATTTGGCTTGGTATTTACCTCCGTATTATAGTGACGGCCACCCTTACCAATGAGCTAAACAGCCAGGGTTTGGTTGTATTTAACATTCCGTATACTAGTGACGGCACAAGTACCATTGAGCTAACAAGCCCGGGGGTTGGTATTTAACCTCCGTATTACTAGTGGGAAGGACCCCCGGACCAATTGAGCTAACCAAAACAGGTTGGCTTGGTATTTAACCTTCGTATTACTAGTGACGGCACAATTACCAATGAGCTAACAAGACTGGGTTGGCTTGGTAGTTAACCATCCGTATTACTAGTGACGGCGACCTCCTTAACAATGAGATAACATGCCAGGGTTGGCTTGGTATTAACCTCCGGTTTAACTAGTGACGCACCTACCAATTGAGCTAACAAGCCAGGGGCTTGGTATTTAACATCAGTATTACTAGTGACGGCACCCTTACCAATGAGCCTAAAAAGCCAGGTTGGCTTGGTATTTAACCTCCGTATTATGCGTGACGGCACACTTTACATTGAGCTAGACAAGCCAGGGGGTTGGTATTTAACCTCGGTATTATAGTGACGACCCTCACCAATTGAGCTAACAAGACTGGGTGTGGCTTGGTATTAACATCCGTATTACTAGCTGCGGCACCCTCACCAATTGAGCTAAACAAGCCAGGGTTGGTTGGTATTAACCATCCGTATTACTAGTGACAGGGCTCTTACCAATGAAGAACATGCCAGGGTTGGCTTGGTATTTAACCTCTGTATTACTAGTGACGGCACACTTACCAATTGAGCGAACAAGATGGGGGCCTTGGTATTAACCTCCGTATTATAGTGACGGCACCCCTACCAATTGTGCTAACAAGCCAGGGTTTTGGCTTGGTATTTAACCTCCGTATTATAGTGCGGCACCCTTACCAATTGAGCTAACAAGACTGGTTTGCTTGTATTTAAGGTGCCAACAAGAGATGTTGACGGCACCCAATATGGTGTCATAATAGTAATTCATTATAGATTAGCACTCAATAAATCTTACCTTGTGTTAGGCTAAGAAAGTCTCTTAACAGAGAGGAAAAAAGGGGTGTGATTTTGATTTTCTAATATTTCAATGTAAAAACATAGGCTGAATTTTCATATGTGCTCCTATACGAAATAATAAATTTCACAATGTTGTACCAAAGAATCATTCTCAGCTTAATCCTTCAGAGTGGGGATATTTTTGATGGGGAAAGCTTTACATCAGTGCAAAAAAATTCAAGTACTTTCGTTTTTAAGGGACACTTGATATGTGAATTTTCTCGTTATCAAACGTATTCAACCAGAACTTCCATGAGACAAAATTTCACACTTGTCTGAGTGAAGCATATCATAAATGATTATGATCAAAATATGTCTATGTCTTAATTTTTCTACCTCAGTATCTTTACTACTACATTTGAATAGTAATAAGAGCATGTGATTGATAAAAACTACAAACATCCTTTTGTGAATTTCCTTTGGCAGGGACACTAAGATCTCCTAAGGTATCATCTATTGTGATAGAAACATTTATATTCACAAACACAAACCCTCTGAGATTATTTCCATCAACATTAGTCTCACAACTTGGAGTGAATGCATGGTTGAGATACTCATAGTTTAATCATGTTAATAGGTCAAATGACAAAAAACTAGTGTTTTTGGATACATTTAAAATTGTTTGGAAATCTGAACTGATTAATTTAATTCATCAGTGCCTCATTAGTTAATGGTTTTTTTTTCAGTGATTATTGGCAGGGTCCAAACCTGTTGTGCAGTTTGTTGAAGCAATGTCAGCCTGCGAAGGCATAAGCTGCACTTGAAATATATGCAATGTATCATCCAAGGGCTTTCATCATTTTAGCCATTGACACATAGGCCTACAAGCATACTAAATGATGTCCCACACATCACAATGTTGGGAAGCTGTTTGGTACACCCCCCCCCCCCCAAATTCCACAAAGGGAAAGTCCACTTTTTGCTGAAATTTTGAATAAAAGGTCCAAAATTAAGAGAAATTTGACAAGAAAGTCCACTTTTCAGTGATTAAAATGTTCAAAAAGTCCGAAAAAGGGACCATTTCAAAGGGGGTTAGGTCCACTTTCCAAAAAAAATAAAAAAATTACACTTTTTAAAAGAGGTCCACTTTTTCAAAGCTCCTCACCACCAAAACAATATAAAATTGCATACGGTTTACTGCTGCAGTGGAAAATGTTGTTTTTAACTGTAACCATGACTACCAATAATTTTGTGGTCAAGCCAATGATTTAACTTTATGAGGTGAAGTAACTTTTCGGTCCAATTCAATTCTTAGATATGCAAGTAGAGGAGCACATGGATATAATTCAATGTGTATGTTTTGTAACATAAACCAAATGTGAAAAACATTACTTTATCAATTGTACTTGACCCATGATCTGAAATTGTATCAAATAATAGGGCCAGGTTTCAGGTGTGTTTTGATGTCAAAATTTGATTCACATAGTCACGCAAAATTGGAGATTGTAATTCAAACCCACATCCATAAATCCCCCTTTTAGCTCCATTTCACAATTCTCTATTCAAAACATTTGCAAATCTGTTTTGCATTTGTGAAGAAATGGCAGCCTGCTGAAGGCATAAGCTGCCTTTGAAAGATGCAATTTATCATACCCAGGACGTTCATCATTTTAGCCATTGACAAATGGACTACAAGATCTAAATGAGGTTCCACACATCAAAATGTTGGAATCTGTTTGGGACACCCCCCCCCCCCCCCAATTCCACAAAACGGGGAAAAGTCACTTTTTGCTGGGAAATTTTTGAATAAAAGGTCCAAATTAGAGAAAATTTTGACAAAGAAAGTCCATTTTCAGTGATAAAATGTTCCTAAAAAGTCCGAAAAAAAAAAGGACCATTTCCAAGGGGGGTAGGTCCACTTTTCCATAAAAAAGTCCACTTTTTAAAAAAGGTCCACTTTTTCAAGATCCTCACCACCCAAAAAAATAAATTAAATCCTGCATACGGTCTGTGCATGTGGAAAATGTGTTTTGAAATGTAACATGCTTACCAATTAATTTGTGGTCAAGCCCTGTGATTTTAAAAACTTTTGAGTGAAAGTACATTCAGTCACTTCATTCTAGTATGCAGTTAGAGCGAGACACATGGATATTTCATCAATGTGTTAGGTTTTGTAAACATAACCAAAAATGTGAAAAAACATTACTTTAGTCAATTGTACTGACCCATGATCTGAAACAGTGTATCAAATAATTGGCCAGGTTTCAGGTTGTTTTTGATGTCAAATTGATTCACCATTACACGCAAACTTGAGATGTAATTCAACCCCCATCAAAATCCCCCTTTACTCATTTCCAAAAGTATAATTCAAAACATGTGCAAACTCTGTTTTGGTGTTTTATACCCAAATGCATGCTTAAATGGTACTTCATTGGAAGGATATTTACAGAAGTTGGTTCTGATAGTCTTTTTGGGACCCCCCTGATTACCCGGAAGTAGTTGATTTTGATATCAGATGATAAGCCGTATTTTTCTCATTGTCGTCTGAAATTTGAGCCCTAAAATCCATTCATTCCCAAGATATAAACCAAAAACCGACGAATTAATGTTTTAGTGGTTGTTAACCATCATATTATTAGCACAGTATGGCATAGGGCTTTGCAACATGCATATGGGTCTATACCATTCAAACCGCAAGTTTGGTCCACGGTACTGATGGGTGTATGTGAAAGTGCCAGGCTTAATCAAGTAGAGAACACAATACACCTAAATAGGAACAAGCCACCTTAAAATGTTTCAAAAACAAGGGACTACAAAGGGCATGCTTGCATATTTTGGAAGTAGACTACCAAATTTGATGGTCATTAATGGCATCCAGTGGTTGTGTTGTAGAGGAGCGGCAGGGGCGAACAGTCATGGGTGTCACTAGGGAACGCTTGATGGGAATTCGACATTTGAAGTAGTAAATCAAAGAAAAAAAAGAATAGAGTAGGCTGATTTCAATGTTTTTCAAAACACAACTCTCAAAAATGCACTGAAAAAGAGATCGTTGGTAAAATAAAGCAATATTATATCAAAAAAATGTTTATCTGCCTTTTAACATAAGAGATAAATGAGAGCTCTCCAAAGGCACTCAAGCATACTAAAACTGAGATGGCTTCCAGCGGGCATCTGCACCCCTAGACCCCACGGGACATGAGGCAGAAAGTTCCGCACATACAACCCAAAATTAACAGACCCACCTGTATAAATTAACCATTGTATGTAGTTTATTAATATCCAGTGACATAGCAAGGTGGGGCAGCAGGGGGGCAGAGTTTGACCCCTATGAACAATTTTTTGTGCGGGAAAGCGGGACATAAACCACTGGAAATTTATGTTAAATCAGCCCTTTTTTCGGATTCTTTGCCTTGAGACCAGGAAATTTTGCTTATTGTGATCGGAGGAAATTGTGGCACACACCGAAATTGCCCCTCAGAACCAACGGGATAGCTACGTGCCTGATACTGTAAGCTGTTGTAACCATGACGGTAATAAACTTCGGACTGCATTACTTGAATAAATAAGCCGGCACCTCAAATGAGCCTAGGTAGGGGCCTCGTTTAAGGGGTGGCGATACCTAATGTCTGGCCGATGTTTGTAATTTGTTTTTCCAAATGCATCACTTCAGTTATTTGAAAGTCTAAATTTCAAGATTTCTCAAAAAATATTTTTATGTTCTTCATTTAATATATTTTATGAATTAAGGGTAGATGATTTTGCTACAGCCCATGCAGAAAAAGCATAGTTCCCTCACGGGGGGGCACTTGTATTCAAAGGTGGATATGATGCGTGACAAGGCAAACGCGTAAAAAGGGTGTTTTTTTCAACAGGCGGATGTAGCGCGCGTACATTGATTTAGGGTGTCAAAAACAGCAAAAATATGGAAAAAAAAAAAAAGGGTATATTTTTTTCGTGAACCCTGAATTGTGATGACACGGGAGATCAAAATCATCAAAAAAATTTGTAATGTGGACGTAACAAGCAACATGAGTGGTAAAAGCCAGATATAAGGGTATATTATCAACCCAATGCATTGCTTACTTGTTTATGGTAGCAAAGAAAACTGACAAAGACTTGTTTATGGTAGCAAAAACAGACAAAAAAAGGCTTGTTTAGGGTATTTATATGTTTTTTAGTCGGTGGAAATACGTGTTAGGGTGCATTTCGGAAATCCATGTCACGCATCATATCCACCTTTGGAATTACAACTGGCCCCCCCGGAGTTCCCTACAATTTGTGTTTGTAAAATTAACTAATTCGTGTATAGTTTCCTATATTATATTATTGCAGAAATTCACAGCTTCCACATCACATTAATTTTACGTTCTAAGTCCGACAAGATTTTCACCTTAAGTATTGCTTCCCACAGTTTTGCCAGGATTATTTAGGGATGTGACCTCCCACCTACAATCCAATCCAAAACTGATTCGCTGTAGCACCCCCATACAACAAAGGTCCAGGCCTCTATCCAGTCCATCGAAGTGGCACCTCCTGATTTTAATTCTCCTTGGCAAGGGCCCAGCACCCCCTATCTGTGATTGCTCGGGTTGGGGGTGGACATCTTCAGGGGGGATCCAGGATTTGAAAAACGTTTGTAAATTACCGGGGTGGCTGAAAGGCTTGGTAGGGTCCAAAATGGACTATTTGCAAGAATTTGCAGAATTTACTGGGAGGTGCGCGAGACCCTCGCCTCCCTGGATCGCGCATGATCTTGCCCTGTGAATTGAAAGTGGCAATAAAACCATGGACCCCTTTGTGGTCTACCTTGTTATCAGAAAATATTATATCAGGATGTAATTACAACTGCTTATGGGAAAGGAGGAAATGCTGTGGATACTCAATAAACACCATTTTTGTAAGTTGTTTTAAATACATCGGAGAGATAGAGAACCAGTCCCTTTCTAACTTGCTTGGTTTGGTCTGGCCTTCAGTGCAGGAAAGTTCTCTAGCCATCTATGGTTGTTGATTAATCAAAATGCAGGGAAAATAATTACAAAAGTGTAAATCATCAAATCTGTTTTGATGGCTTAGTTGTGTGTAACTGACACTTGCCATGCCATGCATGTTTTTTACTTCTAAATAATATTATGATCTGAGTCCATCAAAATTCAACACAAATGGCACTAATTGAACCAATGCTATATTGTTATTTCAAGGCTTAATAAAAAAAATCCAAATAATCAGCCGGAGGGCCGTATGATGCATTTTTGTTTGACCACTTATGACTGGTTGTAAAAACTAATGGGAATTTTATACCTTAGTTGCCATATTTAGTGGCAAACTCTAAAAGATCAACAACAATTGCAGGGGCATAGCCATTGGGTGAGAAGGCATCAGTAAACAGGGACAGCATTCCCTGCAAAACAATTTTTGAGAGACAAGGTGGTTTCTTTTGACAATATTTCAACAATGCTCCTTCAATCTCTGTTAGTCCGTCGAGAAGTACCCTCGCTATGCCAGTGACCTAAGGCCAACGAGTGCAACAGCGCAAGGAATAAAAAAATGTTGTTTGCGTAAACACGACCGACCCTAAAAAAACATGACAACTCAAAGTTTGTATTGCAATCAGCACAAAAATAAAAAAATATTCTGCCGGCCGACCATTATTTTATCCACATTTTACAGAAAATATTTTTTTTTACCAACACAAAGACGAAAAAATAACAAAACGAGGACAACAAAGCAACTAGTTACAACAAGTAAAATAAAAAAAGATCTTTGCCTATATGTCATTGAAACAGCTTTAAATAGTGGCATCTTGTATTCATTTTAGAGTAAAAATTGAGAAGATCTAAAAAAAAAATAAAAAAAAAAAATCTGACCGACCGACCCTGATATTTCCTCCATTACGCCATAACATTTTTTTTTATGTCCAAGCCTCGCAATGGCATGCTCGATGGACTAGGTCCCTGGGGAAGCGAAGGATGCTTCTAATGGACTAGCTCTCTGTATTGACCTCTATAGACACACAAGTTACAAATTGACACACAAGTCATGACGGAATAAAGCAATAAGAAATGGAACCAAACAAGGCTGCAGTTAGCACAGACAGACCAGAATTTGGATGAGTATCATTCTTGCAGATGGGGTTTTGGGGAGTGATGAAGGCAATTACACAAAACTTATATACTTATATGGGGCAATTCCCCTTTAAGGGGGACATGGCGTCAGCTTGATTTTGAGAGATCAAATTGTAGTTCTATAATTTCTGAATTCTCACAACTTAGGATTATTTTACTTTTTATTTGGTGTGAAAATCGGACCATTTCGTCAAATGTTAGGTTGAATGGGAGGTGTACAGCATCACACGAGAAGACAATTTCTTCTGTTTCATAATGTTTTTCAGCAACTCTTAAAACTTTGTTTTTCATGTGGTTCCAGCCAGTACTATTTAAGAGAATTACAAAAATAATTATTGTCGGGGAAAAGGGATCATGTACAGATTTGTTTGTTAATTTAAAAAATTAGTATTATTATAGGAATTGATAAATTTAGAATTAAAAAACAACATTGCAATCATTTATTAATTTACTTAATTGATTAATTAACAATGAAACGCTTTCTGGACCTTATGGCTATGAATCTTTTTTTGCCATTTTTCGAAGGTTGCAAACTTGTCCCCAAATTATCTCCAAAATGGTTTGACCTATTGACTTCAAATTTGGCACAAAACTAGTTAGTGTACATACTATGATCCTATGAGAGGATTTTGTATAAAACCCTTTAGTTTTTTAGTTACATTGATTTTTGTATGCCACCAGCAGCAAAAATGGCGAGAGAAGTTTGAACGGTTGCCATGGCAACACGGAATATAATTTTGGTAAACGCTCTCATAGGATCACAGATCCTGCCCATAGTGATTGTTTAAGAAACAACTATGTTCAATAACTTTCTATTTTTGCGATAAATGGGGGGGGGGGGGGCCAAATTGTCATTTTGAATTTCTGATTTTCTTGGTGCTGTGACCTTTGACCCCTGCTAATTAGCATATCGGAGGTGATATGATCTTAGACAAATATATTGAAAAAGGCTCATCATACCGAACATTTTGGTATATCACTTGCTTGTATTCAAGGAAACTATGGGCTGTGATTGCAATAATCATAATATTGTATGAAAATGACGCCATGTCCCCCCTTAAGAACCACAAGGCATTTCATGATCATGCTAAAATTACCTATAAGTACTATAGGCTTTGTAGGCAAAACTGAGTAAAATTCAGGGTTTTATGTGTTAAGAATGGGATTTTTGTGAGACCACACAACCGTATTGAGGTGAAATTTCCCCACAAAATGGTGCATTGTGGGATGGACTCAACACACCCGCTGCCTATGACCCAAGTTTGGTGGCAAACTTATAAAGTGTCCATGCATGCCTTGCACAATTTGAAAATGGTTAACCAAAACGTTAACACACCTACACACAGACAGAAACTTTTACAGAGATAAGTTAATGCAGGTATACTTGCGTGACTTTCATTTTGTTAAAATTAGACACACAAGTTACAAAGTTGACACACAAGTCATGACGGAATAAAGCAATAAGAAATGGAACCAAACAAGCTCAGTTAGCACAGACCGACAGATAGAATTTGGATGAGTATCCTCCTTGCAGCCTAAACATGAAGCATAAATTGGGAAGAAAACACATTCATAATAAATCAACATTTTGTCATCTTTTGCCCTGTAATCAGGACATTTTGAATGTGATTGGGATATTTTTATACTGACAGGCCTCTCTGAAATGGAAAGATTGAGGTGAGGGAAATTAAGATCCAAAATTAAAATTGAGAATTCAGTCTGATGGATTGGAATTCAATCCAAATTCTTTTTCAATTTTGCCCCCTCATGGACAAACATGCTTTCATGTTTTGTATGATATTTGTTCATTTTAATTTGTAATGTATTAATTTGAAAGAAAAATAATGTTGGCCCTGTATAAATTAAATGTTCTTATATTTTCCTTGTAAGGTAGTGTAGCATTGTGGTAAAGTATTGATTTTTACAGAGAAACTTTTAACAGTGTACTTTCTAAATTCAGAAGAGTGAATTTCACTCTTTTAGAGTGTACAGGGTCCACTCATTTCACGAGGCAAAGCTGAATGAAATGAAACAGTCAAAATTGACCGAAAATATCAGGATAATGACCAAGATTTGGGGAATAACTTTTACAGAAAAGAACAATTTTTTACCTTTTTTGTTGATGAAACAGACATCATTCCATTCTTATATACAAATTCTTCAATTCAATGACATGGATTATACTATGCAGTTTGTGTAAGAAACAATTTCCCAAATGTCAATCAAGGGTGGGTACTGCAGTACAAATGACCACAATGAGATGTGACGCAAACATCAGTTTCATTTCCAGCCTTCTGGTATATAAATGACCACATTTTTTATGCAAATTTTGGTATAGCAATGGGTCCTTTATTTTAAAATTTTTGTTGGAAAATTAGTCAAAATTTTCTCAATCGGAAGCCTAAAATTTCTAATTTTTTTGGAAAATTAGTCCAATTTCCTCAATCTAAAAGCAAGTTTGGAATTAACTTAAAATGTCATCATTTTGAGGGAAAAATGGCAAATTTGTGTTAAATTTGGCCCAAAATATGCATGTCTGGTATGGCTATGGGTCCCTTTTTTACCAAAAATGGTATAGATATGGGTCCTACTTCCAGGCTCTCGGAGGCACGTCCCACCCAAACCAAACTTGACAATGCCGTGCAAACACAACCATGTTGTCTCATGTGCAGCGCCATTATTATTATGACACTGGCCATCAGAAATTGTTATAATCATGTAGTTTAATTTCTAAGATGTGCTGCTGGCAAATTAGTACATTACCTCTCAACCTATCAGCACTTAGATGTGAGATTATCCCCCTAACACTCCCCACTTCACTCCTGGGCGGTGGTGAGTGCCACTTTTTTTGGGGGGGGCCCACAAGTTTAATGGGGGGATATCCAAAATTGGGAATTTACCACAATTTATTATTTTCCTTGGGGGGGGGGGGGGGTTTGCTTGGGGAAAGAATGAGGCAATTTCCCCCGTTAGAATTCTCTATACTTCCCAAGAAATTTAAGTCTTTCATCATTGGGTGTAATTTTATAGCATAAAAAAAGCGCCATTAAAAGTGGTTTAGTGCAATACTAATATGACTCACATGTGTTTGCAATGTCCCTTTAACAGTAACGTGCGTACTATTTTTGATTAAAAACGTGAACTGGAAATTACACTATTCACTTGATTTGTAATTAAGTGAGAGCCTTGAAGCAGTACACCATTAACATGGCCAAATTCCACAATTATACATAAAATGCAGGACACGGTCTGTTCACAATTTTGCTTGAATTGTTATGGTCATCTAGTTAACAAACATTTAATAGAAACTAGTACTATATTGTTTTACTTCAGGACTAATTAAAGTTAGATAAGCAATGTCTGGTAAATCCTGTATAACTACATGTTGACCCTAGAGGCAATGGGACTTGTGGTATACTGGATATTCAGTTTTTTTGGTTTATTCATTAAAGAGACATGAGGAGATTTACCAGAAGAAGCGCCCCCAATTTTTTTCGAACCCGGGTTTTTTGCATATTTGGAATGCTTTCCAATTTATTAGATCACACCTGAAGTGAATAAGCCGAATACGCTGTCTTTATGTAATAGATCTGATGATTTAGTAACTTTCCAGTTACATAGTTCAAGTTCACAAGACAAGGTTTTCTTTTTTTCGTTTGTAACTGTTTGTCCAATAAACTTCGAAACGTTCTTGGTAGGTGGTCTACACTCGATCCTGTGCATTGAGAGAAATTCGTACTTAAAAAAAAGCCCCCTCCCCTCTCCTCTTCATTTAACGTCTGACTCAGGATTTCCAATTTAAATTTTTTGTGTATAAATTCTAGAACTAAGATAGTGACCTAAATGCCGAATTCTAAAGTTGGTATGAAATCGGATTTTTTGTTTTCATGCAATAAACATTCATGTATTATAGTAATAACAGTCCATAGGATCCTGTTTATCACAAATTTCAGATCCGGAATTTTATACAATGTTGTGATTTTCAATATGAAGGACTTCGAGTTGAGCTCATCTATTTCACACAGTGATTATATATTTACAAGCATTATGGTATTGCCAAAAAACACGATTTTTCTTTGAAAAATGAGGCGCCCTCATCTAGAATTTCTGAGTCAGCCTTAATATATTTTGGTGATTTATTTTTAATTTTTCTTTTTTTATTTATAAATTAACATATGCATGAAATGCACGTTATTGTTTTCATCTTTATAGCTTTGCCTTCACTCCAAAATCCCATCTGTAAAGTGTTCCGTACCGATATTTCAATCCATTTTGATGTAGCGCCTAAACAATGATTTTGTAAGCCCCTAGAGTAACTGTTTAAATTGTCGACATAATGGGACCACATTTTGCTCATAACTGCAAAACCAAACCTCATTTGGCTCTAAGATTTCACAGGGTACATGAGAAATAGTAGCTTTTTCTTTCTTCTGATACAAAAATGTTCCCAGTAAATCTGGGGCTTCTGGGTATTAGGTTATTAGCGATCGGGCCATGGATCTTAATGAATGAATGATTCAATTAAAGGGATTAGCAGCGATTTGCTAATCCGAAACCTCGAAAAATCAATCAAAATTCCATATTTTTAATATTTTGTTATGGCATGGATATGCGACCATAACCTGCAAGTGGTTGGCTTGAATCCGTGTATTAAAGACATTGCAGTACTTTTATCTGATTCTGTAATTTCTATACGTGCTATCAAATTCCTTCTTGTGATCAAAAAAGCCTTTCTCATGAATACCACATATTTTCATCGTGATATTGTGCACATGATCGATACATTTTGACCTCAAACACAAACATTGTTGATCTTTGTTCATTCTGTACTGTGTAAACCACAATCAGCCTGTTAGTGCAGATTTTGAGACGCCGTCGCTGTATGTCCTTTTGCGGGAGACGTCTGACAAATTTCTTCAAATACTTTATGTTTTTACTATTGGTGTGTGTGTCTACAGTTAAAAGCCAATTTATACATAGAATTGTACACACTTATCCCTGATTTATAGTTAAAAACATGCATTTCCACATTTTTTCGATTCTCTCGCATTATCGCTGCTAATCCCTTTAATTTAATTAATTCAAATTAATTAGTTAAAATAATTGACACAGTAGTAAAATAAATTAATCGCATGCTTTATTTACCTCAGTCAGCCAGTTATTTTTTTTTCGGTTATTTAGGTTTTTGCTTGTTTTTATTTGATTAGTTGGTTACTTATTTACTTGCTTGCTTAGTATTTATTCTTTAACCCGGGTAGTGCCATTTAGTGTCTAGCACTGCTTTGTAAGAAAGCCCACACAAGCATAAAATACATACAGTCATATTGAATATAACTATTTTTTAAAACGGATAATGAGAATGATAACATAACTATTAGATTGGAACAAAATTGAAATTTTTTTTCTAGCATAGAACCATGGGTATTAAAAAGATTCAAATTTGGCCCAATTGGTAAATTACAGGTCAAGCAACATAACAGTAGCCTTGCTTTCCCTGTTATGGGGGTGAAGGACAAAGCTGGGTACTGATAATGTTAAGATAAATGAGATTTACAAAATAAAATCAAGCTAACGTAGTCAAAAATAAGTGTATGACACGTTTCATCATTTAAAATCTCATTAATGCATGACAAGTTGACAACCCCAGCTATAGTTCCAGGATTGCTGGTGAAAAAAAGTGCCTTTGGGTGGGAAGCAAATAGAATAATGGTATGATTGAGTCCCAATGACAATGGTAAATACCTCCTCCTCCCATAAACACAGCAAAAATCTATACAATACAAAGTACATTTTGCCTCTACATCGCATAGTGAGTACATGTGCCTACGGCAAACACAACAGGGTAGAGTTTATCATGTAATTACTTACGAGATTGAGATGATGTTACCATGGTCGCTATTTTGTTACTAAAAGATACAAGGGTTCACTATTTGTGTTCCTCTAGGCGTTCATCGGGCTGCACTTTGACAAGAAATATCATGCTATGCTTTGAATGTCCAATCTTTATATATGTCATCAATATGACGTGTCTCATTGAACATGACAAGTTGCCATGGCTAGAGTAAAGGAGACTTTGTACATGGACGAGTTTTACGCATAATTTCCAAATACATTTTTTTTAATTGGTAATAGTTGCTGGGAATAAAATTGTGTAAACGAAAGCGGAGTGGACCAGCCCCCTAGGCCTCCCTTTAAGGAAAAAGAGGTACAGAGAAAAAGAAATAAGGGAATGAGAAAAGGAGGGACAAACGTGCAAGAGCTTTCTTCTCTAAAG
>JAMKCH010055843.1:0-67564 GCA_023653785.1 Ophioderma brevispina
CATAATTTATCACTTTTTTGGTTAAAATTAGGATTATTAATTTAATCTTCTTGTTTTTCGACCAAAATAAGCGAAAATTTCAATTCTGAGTTTAAATCATGAAAATATAGACTTTCCGCATTCATTTGACACTAAAATTGCTTTGGTCACATGTATTTGAATTTTTTGGTGTCATGTCCACTTTTTGGTGGAATTGCCCTTTGGTTAAATAATTTTGTAGGTATTAATCAGAAGTCATTTTCCATGTATCTACATGTATGTACTCTGTACACATGGGTTGATTTTTGTATTGTAAGATTTGTGTGTATATATTGCAGATTTTTTACTTACTATATACTATACTATGCATGCTTCAAATTTTTAATGTTGATGAACTTGAATTATTATTTTTTTTATTTTTTTGCTTTTAGTGAAATTGCAAAATATACAGGCAGGTACATTGTATGCAATTACAGACACATCTGTGCAAAAATCTCACAAATTGAAAATTGGGGATGCTCTTCAAAAATGTGCTATTATTGCTTTTAGTACAGTATGATAGCCCTCCAATGGAAAAGGTCAATTGCCATGAAATTCAGTAGAGCAGATTTGCCCTGTCACAAGACACAAATACTATGTTACTTTTATTAATGTTGCTGTAGTTAAGACTTTTCTGTGCTGCCTTTAAATGTATATACTTCGTCCAGCCTGAACTAAGGAGTGACGTCGTAGCTTTCACGCAGTCTTTAACGTGCGAATTGCAGTAAGCCCCAGGTGTAATCGTGAGCGTACAAAGTCGGCGTGCGCGATAAGCATGCACAATAGCTGCGCAAAAGCTATGACATCACTCCTTAGTTCAGGGCCGGACAAAGTATAGTACCTTATTTAAATTGGACATAGGTTTTACATTCCTTAGTGTTATAGTTCTATTAATTGTTTTGTGTGTGAAATCATATATTGGCTGATCAAGTAAAAAAAAATGATTCAAGAATTAAACTTGGTAGATGATTTAAATAAGAATCTTTTGTAATTTTTAAATGGGCTAACAAATTCGGTAGAGATTAGCATTTAAAATTAGTTAGTCATATTCATGACTAATTGAAATTTGTTTAGGGAATGAAATAAACCTAACTTCTTAAAAAACCTCATCTGATCATATGAAATGGATATGTAATTCTTTAAAAGGTAAATTTTAAGAAATTGAAATTTTACAACTTTTTATGTTGCATGGACAGACTAACACTTAAGTGATGAGTAGAGCCAAAGATAACCTATTTGGTTCCAAGCATAGAAAAGGCATTACATTTATAGTCGCATTCAATTCTGTGATGCCTGTTAAATTGGTATTTGGTCTTCATACGGAACTTGTCAACTGTAGAAATTCAAGATGTGCTATTCAATTGCATGCAGCCATCATTCAGTAAATGCCACTCCAACTTGGCAGTACTGAAAAAAGTATCGGACCAAAATGTACCCAAATGTTCCCCCTTCAATTTGGGTTTTAAAAGTTTCCGTCAAGTCGGTGGACACTATTAGAAATCATTCACAAGATATGTACATGTACAGGGTGTATCAAAAAATTCAACATTAAAATTTTTTTTTTGAGGTAAAAAGCAATTTGAAGAAAACGTTATATAATGCCATGGGTAGAACAGCTACATAAAACTTTTTTCAATGATCAATTTGGATGATTTTAAAGGAAATGGAGCAAAATTACGAAAGCATGTCAAATTCACATTGGGCCACTCCCACTCACTGTGTTGGGAAGTTGTTCAGGGTAATGAGTACGGTGAAAGCTGTGGACACCTATTGGGATGGCTGACAAGCCATTTGCAATAGGCCACCTTTCCTGTAAGATAATTTTCAAGGAGTGCATTCCTCTGATGATGTGATACGGATGGCAGCCCAAATCAATCCAAATTGTGATACAGTTACATTTGTTACATATACATTCTTTATTGGTGAATTGTGGCTGTTGAAGGTTACCAGGCTGAGGGGCAGCCATCTTGAAGCAGTGCTCAAAGTGTAATGCTTTAACTTGAATCAGCGATATAATGCAACTTTTTACCATCAATACTACTACCTGAATTAAAACATTCATGTTAATCTGGTTATGCTTCTCTGAAAGTTATGTTACCAAATCCAATGCCAAAATCTGAATGTTGCAATTTTTTAGCACAGGCTGTATGGTGGGATTCTTGATTTCTGATTGATATAAAAAAAAAATTCATGCTACACATCTTGCATAATACTTCTGTTGGTAACCTTTGTCCAGTGCCATTTTGTCATTCCCACTTTGTCCCTAACCATTAACCACAGCCAGGCGGGTGACACTGTGTACAGATGCCCATAGACGATTCGCAGGCAATAGTAATGCAGTGAGATGAATCTTGATAAGAAAAGCCAAAAATGTTTAATCATCGCCGGTTGAAAAATTATCTAATACCACCTTAACGGAGAGTGTAAATGCATAATGTAGGCTTATATCGTAATATTACATAAAACGGAATAAATCCCAACCCTAAATTTTGATGGCCTTCTTTAATACATTTAGAAAAAAATTCACTTTCAACATGTTAAAAAATAAAATTAGTAGCTTTACTTTTCAGGATTAATATTATTGCCATAGTAATAGCGCCACCATGTACGATAAGTAACCTGATTATTTATGCAGTATGACGTAATCGGGAATGCGTAGCGGAACAGCGCCACTTAAGACCGGCGATCCATAAGTAACGGATTTCATGCAGATCAGTGTGCAGTATGCATCCACTTCGTTGATCGAGTGTCCTATCCCGATTTATTTAGGATCCCTGCCACAGCTGGTTGAGTCTTGTTTATTATGACAAAACAAGATTAAAACAAATATTACGAATAACAGTTTTGACAACTGATTTGGATATTTATTATCAAAGAAAAAAGCTTTTATGAAATTTCAGTGCAGGCAAATATGATTTTTCTTTAAATCGTTTTAACAATGGGCATAGGTGCTATAGATGAGGTGACATCAATGTTTACAACACAATTTAGCATCTGGTTTACTGACATGTTAGAGGTGCAAAGAATATGTCCATACAGTTACAGCATTCAATAGCCTTATCACGCCCGATTGAGCGGGAATTTTAAAAGCACAAGCTTTGCAGGTGCTCACGCATACTGCCGGGCAGTGCTTTGTTCTTTGCCCGGCATTGACGTCACATGTCAACTCATCTATAGCATACAAATCATGGCCTTTGTAGGCCTATATGGAAGATTCGCACAATGGATTTTTCCGATTTTTATACGGGTAGTAGCTCTTGCATATACCCATACATATATCAGTTGTTGAAATTGTATTGCTACTGTTTAAGTGTTTTCAAAAGAAGCAATAATTTGCATGGGGACAAACAGCTGTGTAACAAGAGATTTTAATTTGTGGATTAAAATCTGTTGTTACACATATGGTACTAATTCATCAGTTTAAACGAAGTGGCATTCTTAAACAGCTGTGAAAATGTAAGCAATTTCATTGGTTGATGCCCAGGTTTAATTCGTTTAATTGAACCCAGGTAGTACGCGCTGCGTATTGAAGTTATTTTTAGGTTGAAGCGCTCGCGTCATACCGCGTTTTGCTACTTTCGCGCGCGCCTGCCTACGTTGCGTCTCGTTGCGTATGATCGTTGCGTTCAACGGGTTGTTCGATTGTTGTCACTGGGTGGTGGTAGTCCTTTCTTGTTGTATTTAAGCCGTACAGCATCGCGAAATTTGGTTAAAGATGACCTTAAAGGATAAAGCTGTTTAAGAATGAGAATAAAGGTATGATTTTGGGAACCGGTACTCTCTTTACGACGAATTGAACCCGGCGACACCATCATTTTTGCGTGGAAGAACTCGGAAATAATGGTATCGCCTTGGGTTCAATTCGTTGTAAAGAGAGTACCGGTTCCCAAAATCATACCTTTATTTTCTAAATTAAAGCTATTCAGTGTTTTTAAATTTCAGTTTGCTTTTGCATTGCTTTACTTGCACAAAATGTCATTTAACCATGATTTCTATTTTTTGGGCTGCCTTGGTCACAATATGCATCTGTATCTCTTCAATTATTGGTGCTTTTACTGTCATTTACTTTTGCAGTAAATAATATACAATGACACCTGTTTTTAAAATGAATATATATATTATTATCCACCACTTGTTGCAGGCACCGTAAGGTTAATGTAATCAATATAAACCATATTTAAGTGTTTGTTGTACTTTATTCCAAGTAGTCTCCTGTAATGTAATATTTCAATTTTCTGCAAGCTGTGTTCCAGGGGGAAGGAAATTAAAAAGAAGCATTTTGCCATCATGGTTATTGCATGACTGGTATGGCACTCATGAACTGTGACAGGGTGTACATTCTTGGAAATTTGTTAATTTTTGCACTGGTCAATTTTCTCGAGATTACCAATTTAAATACAGGTGGTTCTGGATTAGAAGCAATAGTAATTGGATGTCTGGCAATTCAGTAGTTTTTGGCATGGAGGAACCTTGCGGTTGAGTGTCGTCAGAATTCTACAACTGTACAATGACAACTTTCTTGGTGAGAAGGGCAAATAAATCTCAATGGTATACTGAAAGATTTCAAGTGAGCTCCGTGTGATTCTTATAAACAAGCAATAATAGGGGGTTGCAAAGAACCATAAACGTCCAATGCGAATGGTTATTCTTACGCCTGTCTATTCAAAATCGCACTCCTGTGACAAGATTTTCAATAGACGGTTGTAATAGGTATTTGTGTTAAATGTTTATGTTCTTTGCAACCTCTGCAATAAGACTATAAAAACCAGGTGGGTTAAACTGTACATAGGTATGAGAATTTTTAGGCATTTGCCTGAATTCATGGAATTTTATTTTTTGCCCGTTTTAAGATCATTTTGGTTGGTTTCACACTGCTTTTCAGGCTTTTTTTTTCAAAAGTGTGTTCTCATGTCTGTGTACAAATCCCCATAGATGATTTCGAGGTAACAGCACCAGCCAGCGGTTGTTTCAATAAGGCACAAATTTCATGCAATATGATAGATGATCAGGGATGATGTAGCGGTTGCAACATTGGCTAGATGGAAGTCCTGGCTTATTACTGCAGTTTGTCATAAGATTTCAGCCGATCATTCCTTTATACAAATGTCTACAATCATCAAACCCACACAGGTAGCGTTAAATTGCTATATAACTTTACACCAGTCTAAAATCTCACAACATGGGCCTCCATTTGTGTTGCTAAATCATGTGTGTATAAAACTAACAGTCAATTGTTGGTGGGCCTATGATGGGTGACCTGCGACTTGACTGTCCAAAGCAAAGAGGTTCTAAGATAGAGAGGCACAAAACGTAGAATCTTTAGAATACACAGTATGCATGTTTTGCCGGACCACAAAGAAAACAGAGTACCAACAATAGAAAGCATGGCTGCCTCCCCTTCTTCCACATACTGTGGGTGCCGCTTGGCATATACACTAATCAGTAGTGATACAAAATTAATGTAGGTGTTAGAGGTGGCCAGGGATAATAGTCTACCTGGATCATTGTGCTCAGATACTCTTTTTTCCATAATGCATGCGCGCTTAGGTGAAAAGATGTATTCATTGAGGCGGTTATTTAAATCAAGGACGACTGATGTGTCATTTCATTCGTTGTGTGGCCGGGTAGGCAAAAGTTAACCACCCAATAGCATCCAACAACTGATATTTGGGCGGATTGTTTGTATCGATTGACATATGTGTGTATACAAGGACACAAAATTAATAATTATTCCGGCAATATTCAAAATGTCAGCGCCAGCACGCGGACTGGTTTTGCATGGGTTTCACCCCCTTGGTCCAAGTACTTTATCACCACTGTGTAAATGTTTGACAGGTTCTTTGGTACCAGCTGCACCAAAGATATCACGAAAAGTAATGATCTTCATCCTTGATTTTGCTAGAAAAGCAATGAATTTGCCAGGCATTCACAAGGGTGCCTTAAAGTGAGGCAAATACTTAGTCAAAGTCATCCTCGATGCAGAAAAAAAAAATGTTTGTATAAATTCATTTCAGTGGAGGAAGGCATTACAGACTAACCACAACATAAGAGCTTGAGGGTTTATAGATATAGAACATGAAAGACGGTATTGTTGAAAGTTCCAAATTGGATCTACTGTTACATACATCTTTACTTACAAGAGCCGTCTTCCTATTGAAAAACAAATCTGTAGGTTAGCAGTTGTTTGGATGGTCATTTGAATGGTTTGCACGTTACCCATGACTGTGACATGTGTCTTACCTTATTAATTTTTTGTCACTTCTGTCGTTGGTAATGGCATTGTGGTGGTGTCAGGATTTATTCAGCCTGAGTAAGATAAATCCAGGCTGTGTGAATCCCATGATACGGACGTTTCCTAACATATCAAGAAAGAGATTAAGGAGGTGCAATGTAAGATTTCGATAACAGGTGTCCCTAAAAGGTACCCCTCAGGGAATTGCTGGCAAAATCAAGGACAAAGATCATCACTTTTTTTTTTCCTGTGTTTGCCAAAAATTACAAAAATCCCATGACCATGTACAAATTGAAGATCACTGTGGCCCCCTAAAACTTTTAGGATTTAATTTAAAATATTCTCGGAATGCTTTCTAGTCTAATGGAACATTAAGATTAGGTGAAAAAAAATGCTAACTGAGGGCACGAACAAATTTTTACCTGACAGTCAACAATATTTCTAAAGGGTCTAGGTTTGCCCAATGCGCTGTGACAAGAGTTCCAAATAGCCCATGTGAATGATATGAACACAGAATATCGGAACTAGCAAAACGGATAATGGAACGTCATGGATGGGAAATGTTTTGAAGTGGGTGGTTTGCCTTGTGATATTAGCAGCGTAAATAGGGACAAAGCAAGTCGAACTAAACACTGGTCCATTTTTGCTATAAGGGCTTTGATCTATTACAAACCAAATTGTACTAAGTTTCTACGAAATTATGAGCCAATGAGAATGAATGTAATTTGGAATTGGCTCACGGCCAAGTTTCTGTGCTTTGGAATAGCGCTATACAAGTGACAACAAGGTAATTATATTAGCAGTGGCGCGCTTTCAATAAGATCTAAATAATGTATAAAAGAAGGTGTTTGGGATGGGGGTGTGAGCACCCTACCAGCAAATTTGGTAAAAATGGTCATTTTATTTCAACTTGCTTACAAGTCCTTTTAAGTAAGTCACAAGAGAGACCACTTCAATACAGTAAACATAACAAAGTTATTGAATTTTCTACATTTAATTTAATCATCAATAATTTGTACATACCATGAGAATTCATACAAAAGGAAAAAAAACGTTCATATGTATCAAAACAAAATCCACACAAGCTAACAAAGTCTAGTATAACAGGTTTATCTTAAATGAAAAAGGGGGTATTTCTGACTACCAGGTTTCACATGTTTGCATAAAAGGTTTGACAGGGAGGAAAGATACAAGAGGTTAAGATCTATACACAATCTTTTTTTGCTGTGGTTTACTCAGTCCTCTAAATATACTATATTTTGGCTATTTGGAAATCTATTAAAATATGTGGTGTTTTTGTCCGTTTGAAACCATGGAGTTAGGTCACAAGGAGGCCAAATTGAATACTCTCAACATTTTTGGCTTAGAAACCAACACCTGCAAGACAAGTATCAAAAAATTGATCACAATTCAATATGTTTTCATTTTGGGTCATAATGAAAAACCAAAAGATCAATAAACTTAGAATCCCCTGGCTGACTGCAATAGACCATTTGCACGATCCCCATAATGCATCTTGTATTGTGCCCATTTCCATCCGGGAACTTGTACCAGCCTCAAGTCAGCTAAAAACATACGATTAAGAGCGTAAAGAGAATACCAGAAAACTTACCCTATCTGTGATGTTGCACTATAGTTGTGTAATCGTCCGGCAGGTGACAAGTAGGGCACGGTTACGATCGAAAATATCACTTTTTGTCATGAATTTCAACCAGGGTTCCCCCGCTTAGTAGGATTTTGGTGTCAAATGACAGACAGAATTTTCACTGGACACGATAAATTCAGATTGAGTAATAAAATGAGGTCCACTTGGACCCCATAATTCTAAGCCTCTGAAAGTCAATTTTTTTTCCAAACCTCCAAATGTTTCCAAACCTCAAAAGCAAAATTTATAGACATAATATTTCTGCTAAATGCAGCATTCAAAATAGTGCTTATTGTGGGAAAACCAATACTTTTTATACTATTTGTATTGTCTGACAGAAACCAACGTGTTAACATTAAAAAATAAAGAAATGTGATACCTCAAAAGTTTCACTAAAGGCACAAAAGAAATCAGGAAATCTTATGTACCTATGTATTTGGAAACTGGTAAGTCCTGATTAGTAGTACTACATACAAACATTTGGAAGGCTGGTCTCTGGACCACAAAATATTCCACTGGACCAGATAATTCTGAATATTTGGAAATTAGGGGCCAGGGACTCAAGTTAAACACACCTAGTGGGAACCCTGATTAAACACCAGTTGCATCGATTGTTTGTGTTCCTTGCTTTGATATTCTACATTTTGTAAGGTTAACTTTACGTATAAAAGGTAATTTGTATTGTCATTTTAGGCACTGTTCAGCGACGCGAACCAACAAACAAATTTTTTGTAAACATGAACTTGGTTACCCCGTCCCGGATGGCAATGGGCACAATACGAATGCATTATGGGGATCATGCAAATGTCTATTCTATTTAGACTACCAAATGACCTTTGACTGTTGGTCTTAAACTTGTTACCAAAATGCATGACAGTTTCTTACTTTGACTGTGCTCTCAACACATCCCTTTCCATGGGCCACCACCAACATATATACAGTCTGATTGGTTCATTCACGGGACACAATATGAGATGGCCCTTGCGTAACCAATCAAAATAGTGATTGCTACTATATTTTGTGTAAAATCATACCACTATTCTTACCAGTATCTCTGATTTGCTCAGGGTGTTGAGCAGCAAAAGTTAACAGGAATTTAATCTTTGAACCTATGTACCTGTTAACTCATAACACCGATAGGTCTTTGTAGGAGGATCTTACGGTGCAAGTGGGAGTGAAAACAAATATTTGCTGTATTACAACATTCCGCTGGCTTTATGGAAAAAATATACTCACAAAAATTGTGAAGTTATTCAGTGTATACACATGTATACTTACGATGATCCATAGTGCATTTTGTTGTGCTCAAAAAGGCCTCTTGAGACACCCTAATGCCACATTACACTTTCGAGCGCCCATGCCTAGCAGCCGGTCCATGCTAGCATCGATGACGGCCCCCAACCATGACGTCATGACCTTTGCTCATTTATGTACCTTCCCCAAGGCTCCCCTTGCGGGGAGGGAAGGCCTGGATGAGGGTTTTATACGTTGGATCATTCGGAAGTTATACATGTATAAAATAGAATAACTTCCAATTTGGTGAGTAGTATATTCTATTTCCATCTATTATATACAGGAAGAAAGGAGGCAGTGAAGGACGGCAAAGCCAGGAGGGGGGACATCACCGGTACCGCCGTGTCCAAGGGTGTCCTCCGTCAGTCCTACTTTCCGCCAAATTCCAACTATGCAGACTGCACACTGGTCACTAGGTGGAGGAGTGAGCCGGTTTTATAGTCTCAGTTGTAGCTGGGGTTTCTCGCCATGTGAGGCTTTAATGGAAGCTGAAATAATTTGCCCCAATATACTGCATATACATCAGACACTCTGTATCAAAAGCACTAACAGTATAATTAAAACCGGCACTACTCCTCACCCTATGAGCATGTTGATTAAGATGCATGGCATCCCTCCTCTTATTGACATGCTTTGCTGACCGGATGGTTTTGGCCACGATTTGATCTTGTAAGGAAGCATTCATATAAATATTCTGAAACGCTGTAGGCGTCCTCCATCCTGGCCTTCAATTTATATCAGATATGTTCACTCCTAAGTGGAAAAGGCCAAGATGGGGCTGACTTTAATCATGAGCATGCGGTTTAAAGGCGATGTTACAGTGTCCAGGGACGAGGCTTTCACTTTCAAAGCCATCAGAGATGAGGGAAGTGACCAAGCGTGATAATGTCTAGCTTTGTTGCAGCTTGCTAACCTAAAATGTAAGGGTTAGTTGTTGTGATGAAGATGTGGTCAGATATTGAGGAATTCATAGATTTCCTTAAGAAGGCAGTAGGTGGAAATAATGTCGGAGAGCTCTGAATGCGACACCCGCGTTTACCTCCAGGATCAGTAGTAATACTGGGAAGCTCTGGAAGAACTATTGGCTGAGGTGCAAATTGAGTGTCTGTGTTGGCATGAAACACCAGAACGAGGAAGTAGAGTACATAGAGAGGCACTGAGAATCTCCATATACTTCTTGACTCTAGAATAACGCATGAATTTCTGAACATCGTCTGGTTAGATGCAGCCATCAGTCTAGGAGATTGTCTTTCTAGTCAAATCGAGGAGAGTGGCTGCCTTTGTCAAATGGTTCAAACGGTTCGCCGGCGTCGTACTGGAGGACGTAAGCTATTATATACACCGTTATTTTAGATACTGTACCAAACTTTATAGATTAGTTTTGCGACTTGGTACGGGGGAAAATCCACTCGGTTTGACAACACTTCACTGAAAAATGCAAACACGTTCACTCAGCCATTTTATTCAGTAGAAGCTACCCCGACCAGATATGATCCCAATTGCCAACCGATAAACGATAGTTACTTGGGTGTAAAAATTGGGCGCATTGAGTCGACACGAGCCTGTGTGAAGTGATGGTAAGGAAGACAGAATGCGGGATCAACCTTGTGTTTTTTTGCCCACCGGAGTTGAAGCGCCGAAGTCTACTATAGAAAAATGTGGGAGGGTGGCTCCTTCGTGCTCCACGCCGCCAGGGGAAGGAAGCAGCTTTTTGAAAAAACCCTTAGCGTTGAGGGAGCTGAGAGGAGAGGCCACAACAGACAAGTGTAGAGATTTTCTTTTGGAGCGACACTCTTTTGTTTCTTCCGTCCACTACAGATTTTTGCCTTAAAGGAATCAGTCTTGGAGGGTCTTCCAACAAGCTGATCAGTCTTGGAAAAACCAAACCGGACGTGGCCAAAAATGGGTAAACAGTATCTACTTGACGATGATTGCTGTAACTTTGTTAGTACTTCGCCAAAATGTAACGGTGGGCAGACGAGCAATCAGGTTCTCCAACCTTATTGAAAAAAACGTCTCTCAACCAGGATTCCTCGTCCGCTCGCCAGTGCAAAATGTTGGGGGCTGGTAATTCTTGTTGTATACAAACCGATTCTATATGGGCCTGTAAAGTCTTAGAAAAATTATCTGGCATACACGGTTGTTGAAATGCCACTCCACAGTTGATACCGAAATAAGCTATAATTTGGCTGATTTCTTTGGAAAAGCTGTCTTCTAGACAGTTAATAACTCTCGGTAGATGTTCCGCCTGAGGGGTAGTGGAATGATATAGGCACAAGTGAGGAGCCGGATGTTGCAGTGACATGCAGGATAATCTTGGTCCTACTGGTGGTGGATATAGGACAACAAAAGTGGATTTGTCTGATCTGAGTTGTTACTGAATTCCCAGAAACCATCTGTTTGAATCGCTTTTAAGAGTGTGTAGACCAGCTAGCACTCTAGTTAGTGTATATTAATATGGACAGATTCCTTATTAGCTTCGACCATACTCCCTTAATTTTGGGATTCATGCATCATGCTTCCAAACCTATCTTCGAAGCATCCGACGTGGTCATATTTTTTTATTCGGAGGGTATCTCGTGGAAACCTCTTTTCACATAAGAATTCCTGAGTTGCTTTATCATGTGATGCTACCCGATTTGGCTTTAATGCGACCTAGACGGTGTTTTATAGATCGTGACGTTAGCTCTGTAGTAAATCCAGAAGGTTTAAACTGGAGCAGTTCCACCAAACTTGCAGAAGGGTAGGAGGTCTACTAAGCTTGCCAGCATTCCTTTGCAGTGGAGCATAGATGAGAATGAGATAAAATTTATCTTCAGAATGAGAAAGATACTATCCCACAGTTTGTGATTCTCTCTCTGTAGGAAAAACTTTGCTTTCCTTCAAGTCCAGAATAATAAAAAGCTCGACTTCTACTTGAGATGAGTTAGATTTCTTTGTTTACCAGAACCCCGATCTTTCACCGTCTCATAACCAAAAGTAAACTGCTTCTCCGACTCGATTGGCTTGAAGCTTACAAACAACAATCAATCATCGAGATAGATAAATATTTGGATACCCCTCCTGCTCAGATGTTCTGCCTACTGTCTTCACTAGTACTTGTAAAGGTAAGGAGAAGCAGTGAAAGACGAATGGTAGAGCTCGAAAAGGTAAGACTGGTTGTCTAAACGTGAAGCGAAGAGAACCTTGATGAGGAAAAAAAACTGGAATCGTAAAAGGTAGCGTCTTTCTTTAAATCCAATGTCGCACAAAACCAGCCCTTCTTCAACCTCTTTGACGACCAGCTGAAAGAGCAACCATCTGAAAAACTTCGGACGAATAATCTGTCAGAGGGCAAAGAGATTTTGAGGAACCAGTCTGAGGTCTCCTGTTTTCTATGGAAAAATAAATTTTTCCTCACATCCTTCACTACGTTTTTTTGAAAAAATAGCCTTAAATGTATCTTCTGCATAGGCGTATAGCAAAAACTGACTTTCAACAGGGGAAAAACTGCAAATGGTAATCTACTAAGTGGTGTTGAGAACACACCAAGTCCGAGGTTACGACCGCCACGCTGGGAGAATAACTTCAATTGCCCTCCGCTGCGGTCATAGGTAGGTAGGAATCAATTGTATCTTCTCCACCTCCGCGCACTCTGCGGCCTCTATGTCTGGAGTGGAGTCGGAAGAATAACTTCTGTACTGTCTAGAGCCTCGATGAATTAGATAGAGTCGAAGCCCCGACTTCCGAGGAAGGACCCTCTGTGCTTCTAAGCATGAAAATAACTAGGACGGGAAGTCATTCTGCGAAAGCCATAACGTAAGGTCATGTATCTATACGGTTAAAAATCTTGAAGAACCTCTGGTCTTGTAGACTTAGTCAACTTGAATACAGCAGCTAAAAATAGGGCATCTTCCAGAGAGGATTAAACTAGACCACTGTCTTCCAAAAAGATCTTTACCTCTCGGAGCATCGCGGAAGAATTTCGTTGGCTATTGTAAAAAAACGCGTCAAACTGAATTTTCATTCCCAAGCCACTACTTGGTAAGCAATCTGTAAAAAGGTATCAGTAGAACTTGATGAAGATCTCTCACAGTATAACGGAATCTCTCAATGGATCCACTAGACAGCTCTTACATAGGCTCCAATAAAACGCATTCATAAGGATGCTAAGAAAGAGCACAAGGCTACAATCGAAGTTCACATATAATTATTAAGGGCAATCTGTTTCAAAAGTCGACAGATCAAATCCTTGCCTCATTCCAAGAATCAATTTAGACAGGGCGTTATGTTTTTCTAGAAGAACCGCCTTCGATACCGGCTGTTCGGGCCATGGTCTTGGCCTTGCGTAAGAATTACTCATCAGACTACATCATATCCCCGCATGGTCTGGGAACCCATAGGGCTGAGAGAATTCAAAATCTTTCCTCACCATGTAGGGAAAGCTCCGGAAGTCCCATCTGAGAAGGGAGTCATCAGAAATAGCAGAATCACATTTCAAACCTAGATGAACAAAAATCGGCCGTCAAAAAGCGACGCAGCAACATTGGGAAATAGGTACTGTAGGTCTTCGAAATCTTCCGTCAGGAGAGAAAGAGTCGTATCGCATAAGGAGCTCCATAAATCTGTGAAATCTTCTTACAATTGGTCGTATCTCAATCATCAGAGCCTACCCAAGCTATTACCATGCGCTTAATAATGAAGTGCCTTGCTACATAAAATGTGCAATGAGCGGCCCATAGCAATGTCAGTAAGTAGTAAGTAGATCAGCCGGGTTATCTGGTGGTAGCCGTATAAAGAGATTAACTTGGAATGTTGCAATAGGAGCTGATATCGGGATGGCTCTGGTTACGTGAATCACTTGAAAGAGTCATGAGAGGATAGATCCCTTCACAAATGATCAGACCGTAACCAACCTTCAGGAGTCAGTACACCATGGTGTGAAACAGACTTCCCTTATTCACCGGTTAAGATTTCTTATTCTAGACTTGTATAGAAATCATTTCTTTAGGCCGTGATGAAACATAATGTCTCTGACATCTCAATTCGATCTTGATCTGGAGGAATCATATAAGAGGCAAGTGTTCACTATATAGAGGAAGTTTGCTGTCTCTAAGTTGAAAACGAGAGGAGAAAAGAAGCCACTGGTTTCTTGTCTACATGACAAGAATTGTTTCTAATAGTTTATGAGAAGAATCTCGGCTTTGTCTTAAACCCGAAGAATCCTAGATGTGAAGAACTACCTGAAGGACCGAGCCTCTAGATCTTCGTAGTCATGCCCGCTAGGAGCATTAAATGACTATTTACTACGTGTGTGAGATTTGTAGGCGTTAGAGAGAGAGGACCGAATAGTATTCTAAACTTTAGAGCTATCCCTGTCCGGAGTACGTCGGCCCAGGATTGACGGAACGCCTCTCTGACGAAGAGTATCTATTCATCATGGTCTAAAATCGCCACTTCTCTGAGTAGCTCGTCGGATCGACGGAGACTTATCACTGGAAGACTGCGTAGTGGACTGCGGGCCCTGGAAAGGCGAGCGATGTTAGAGATACAGTACGGCGATCCTTATCCTTCCTAGTACTAGATGAATATACAGATGAGAAGAACTCTGGCTGGAACTACGACGACGGCTAGTCGACTGACTTGAACGAAGGAGACGGATAAAGAACATGCCGCCTGAGACGAGACGGTGACGACCCGCACGGTTGGCCCGATGACGCACCCAGTGGTAGGATAAGTTGAATACGATGGAGGCCCGACGGTTGAATCGGTGGAAAGGAACGGTTGAATAATTCACACCCGGAGAAACCACGGGAGGCCCCGAACTGAAAGTTACTAGGTGGACGGAATGGTGGACCGGAAAACGCCACTGTAGAGTCTTGGAAGAAAAGGAGAGAAATTAAATTTCTCGCAATGTAATACACCTTGATGCATGAAACAACACTAACTCTACGAAGCCAAGGAGGGAAAAAACTTGTCTTCGCATGGAAAAGAATATCTAACTCCGCCATCACCATACAAAGTCTAATGTCCTCTGACAATAAAACTATGACCCGTCGTTATACTATCGGTAACATCGGCGGCCCTGCCGCAACATAGTTAGTCATAGCTACGGTACGTATACCGGCCGTCAAGAGGTGAATAGAGTGATTATAAAATATATCATACATACGGAGGAGTACTTCTATAACATCATCACGACGGGCACCCAGCAGCCAGAAAAGCCGCCAGATTTACGAGTGCCATCGCGGTTACCGTTAGTCATTAACCATATCCGCAGCACATAAATCTTAACAAAGGCCCGGGCTTCATTCACTGCCGCCACGGAAGTCGCCCTCAGTTCTAAATTAACTGCAACACTACGGACGCCGGTGTACTGAGGTGGATTATGTTCACACCAGGATAAAAGAAGCCGGACGGACTTCTCAAGTCATGTGAATTATCACGGGACTGAGGCAGGAATTTCTATCGGCTGGTAAGACTGAGATGCCGATAGATTTAGAGCATTGAGAGTGTTGTACCGTCAATAGGCCAAGGCTGGATTTCTTCTACCCGTATTAGAGACTGCACCGTTGGGTTACTAACCGTTGATTCTTCCAATTCACAAGAATGGAAGGAATGGATAGACCAGCCAGTCATAAGTAATCACTTAATCCACTCGGAATTATATAAATCAACGGCCCTTATCATCACAACTGCAGAGGTGGCTGGAAGAAAATGCCGATAAACTGTCTACTAGCCTCTGAGCAACCGTAGAAAATAACGTCGGAAGCTAGATGCAAAAGGTAGAACTTGACGGCTCTTGAAGAAGCTCTGGTTGAGTGGCTTAGAGGTAGATAGAAGCTTCCACCGGGAAAGACCGGAGGGAAATGCCCTGAACGGAGATGGAGCTGTTAGCCTTGGCCGTTGTCTCTTTAACTTTCTTCATATACCGTCCAATTCATCAATGAATTTCTGGATCTCCAATTCTGTCTACCCTTTGTGTATATTTACAAGGTCTCTCTCTTGAAAAGCTTCTGCTCTTCAGATACAATTCATGCGGGTCTTTCTTGTCCTCAAAGGAACTCTGTACATCCAGACATCTTCGAAGCGGTTCCTTCATGCTGCAACATCAAAAGTAACAAAATACTTGTACGGTTGTTAGATACGATAGTACGACCCGCACCGGAATCGGGAGTTCAGTTCCAAAAAGGTAGAGCAGAATAAGGCAAGGAGAGACAGGACGGACGACAGAAGACACAGGGCACCCCCCCCCAATTTTGAGAAAAAATTTGAAGTCTCGGCACGAGGGGGAAGTACGCTGTGGAACACAATACATGGTTGCCAACGCGAGACTATAGAAAAGGGCGAAAAAATAACCTATAAAATAATGCAAGGGACAGACACGAGAACGGGACATAAGTTCCCCAACAGCCTGGCGGTTCTAGGAGGGGATTACCATGCAAATGCAAATGGTGCGACCGCAGGCGGAGTGCCCACGCTCTTCATTGGCGTTTGGGCCAGACTCCTCATATAATGTGCTGTGGGGGGTTCGCCACTCCTCACGCACAGGCGAGTTGTTTTGCACGTACCAGCAATGCCGGGTACCATTAGCTCTTGGGTGGAGAGAGGCAAGCGGGGTAAAGTGCATTGCCCAGGGCAACAACACATTGGCGACAGCGGGTCGAACCACAACCTTATGCTTGTGGGGCGAGCGCTGATCCACTGCACCACAATGTGCCCTCATAGTGACTTACATAGGGGGGGGGGGGAGCTAAAACATGGCCAAGAAATAAGCCCCACTTAACACCCGCAGTACGAGCACCGCGAAACAAATGGCCGAGGCTCGGGGCAACCATGTGAAGGGATTAATCCATAATATATACTTGATAAGTGATGTTAACAGCTTCCGAATCCCCACTTCTTAGAAATCTTCCGAATTCCACTCCTTAGAAATCTTCCGAATTCCACTACATAGAGATTCTTCCGATTCCACTCCTTGGCAAACTTCCGGATTCCTGGTCTAAAGAAAACGTCTCAAACTTCAACAAACCATCCATCATCCAAGACCTCGCGACCCGTAGTAGAAGAGTAGAGTTTATCAGATCAGTGATACATATAACAAATCGCCGATAAATCGGCGATTAAAGGGGAAAAATTATGGATAATTATTCCCATTAAAAATTTTCAAATGGGCCCCAATGAACACAAAAAAAAATGAGCAAGGTCAGTGACGTCATGGTTGGGCGTATCGATGCTAGCATGGGCCACCGTGTAGGCGGGCGCATCGAAAGTTTTAATGTGGCATTAGGGGGTCCTCAGGCCTTTTTGAAGCCACCAAAAAATGCATAGTTGGATCATTTCGTAATGTATTAATGATGAAAGAATAGTCAGTTTCAAAGTTCTTCAGCAAGTCCATTAGTAGAAAGATCCCATATTTATTTTACCTTAGTGTCATAGTTATTTCCTATGCCATAAAATCCTGGCAAAAAGCATTTTAATTAACAATAACCATGAGAGTTGACAAGGACCATATGCAATGGAAGACCAATTTAGATACATATCCCCCAAACCCAATATTTTACCAGGTGGTCAAATTTCATCAGAAGAAAGTTGCTACATTTTTCTATTGTACCCCAGGGAAATCGTAAGGCTCTAAAGGTCGTTTGGTTTGGAAGTTATTGCCGAAAATTGCCCCATTTTGTTCGACCAATATTAATGTTACACAGTACGTCTATGGGGCTTATAAAATCCTATTTTTCACTCTAAACACCAAAACAGATTGAAATATTGGCAGCGAAACTTTACAGACGAGGTTTTGGGGTGAAGGAATTCTATCAAGATTGAAAAACTTAAATACTGAAACTCAGGTCATCCCCCCTTTAATAATGGGTGTACTCTTTTCAAAATTGGCATCTCTGGCTTGAGCGGTTCCCAGTACAGGAAATGTGGTAGCAAACGGAATGGGAAATGGTGCAAAATCAATCGGTATATGAATGAAGCACTGAATCCAACCATATTACATCTCAGGCCTTATGAGCTTGTGCGTGTCAGGTCTTACAAGCTTGAGAATAGTCCATATACCTTAGAGTAAGAGACCAAAGGTAATCTCACAAGAGTGAATTCAAGCTATTACTGGCCACACAGCGCTGCGGATTTTTAAAACGGTAGCAGTGGTACGAAGCAGTCACTAAAACGAGAGGGTGTGTGTACTGAAGATGGAATAGCTTGTTGTGCAGCATTGAAACAGCATCTCATTTCATGTACTTGTCCCCGGCTTCTGCTAGTATTTTGGCAGATGATTTAGCATCATAGAAGAGCTCATTGATCTCCTCCACTTCATCTCTTCCTATCTGTTCTTTGCCATTGATTCTGGCCAGCAAGCTACAAGGTGTCAGAAGCTGCACTGCATATCTGTGGGTCAAATAATGCACACTTATTTTACTGCAAGGTGAAAACGGTCTTAATTTCTTTGTGCTAAGGTAGAAGTACAAATTACTGTCAGCATAATTTAGAGAGTAAAGGTATGATTTTGGGAAGTGGTACTCTCTTTATGACAAATTGAAACCAAGGCGAAGCCATTATTTTAAGTGGAAGACCGAGGCCGGATACCAAGTTCTTCCACGCAAAAATAATGGCATCGCTGGTTTCAAATCGTCGAAGGAGAGTACAGGTTCCCAAAATCATACCTTTATTCTCATTCTTAAACAGATTTATAATTCAGGTAATCGAACCTAATTTTGTGATCCTCATGGTTTAAATACAACAAGAAAGGACTGCCACTACCCAGTGAGAAAAATCAAACGACCCGTTGAACACTAAGGACATACGCAACGAGGCGAAACGTTGGCAGGCACGTGTGAATGTAGCAAACGCAGTATGACGTGAGCACATCAACTTCCAAGTAATGTCAATACGCAGCATGGATTTCTACCTGGGTTAATTATCAAATTAAACCCAAGCATCAGCCAATGAAATTGCTTATATTTTCACAGCTGTTTAAGAATCATCTTTTTTTCATGCACACAGGATTTTTGCAAGTACTTCCTATAAAGAAAAGGTCCCGAAGGCCACACGTATTCCAAGATGAATATCATGCTTGAGTATGACCTTTCAAAATGCACCCTACGCACATATTTTTACTTGGTTTAAAATGCCATAAACAAGTATCTTGGTTTGATTTTGATGCCCTAAATGAGCAATTTTTTGTAACTGTTTTAAAAATGAACCCTTAATTAACAAATATTTTAAATGATTGTTATTGATCATCTGTAATGTTCTCACCTTAATGTTGTCTTGGAGCCCACTTCTCCCAACATGTTTAGTGACTCCTCATCAATTTGCAACCCTTCTGTCTGTGATCTTATTTCAGGATCTGAAATCAACAACAAAACACCAAAATACCAAAATTGATTTGTGTAATGCAGATATTTGGCTCTCACAACATGCACTCTTTGGAAAAAAAAATTAATTACAGTGCATACTACAGTGCATTTACATTCCTTGAGTCTGTGACATCAGTGTGTTATGCAGAAGTTGCAGCATCAAAATGTGGGCGTTGATTCAAAGCACTGGCATACGTACGTGCGCGTATAAAGGCGGTGTGAAAATGCACATGCAAAACATCTATCTACACACGCTGGACTCACTGACTGAAGGAAGATAAATGGACCATAGCCAACTTATTCAATTATACATGTAACAAGATTTTCAGCAGTTCACTTCAAAATGTTAGTATGTAACCTTATGGATGGATTGGTTATCTTTAGATATCATTTAATTTGTGATAATTCAAAATCAGAAAGTTTTGTTCTTCTTCTTGATCACAACTATAGTCTATAAATAAATGATTCTTGTATATTCAGTTACATACTGTGCCTGACTCCAGTAGCATAATACACCTTAGTCTTACAGAAAGTATAAAATCTATCACTTCATTTGGGCCAATGGTTCAGGCGGGAAATGTATACGGTTACAAATGATTAAATGTCCCTTTAGCATAAATAGTATACTTTCTCAGGGAGGTCCAAACCATTCTTACCTGCATCATTTCATCTTGTGAGTACGGCAATGTTCTGATGATCATCATTCTGTCCAGCAAGTCAAGGGGCATACCGTGTGGTGCAGACACATCTTCAGTACCTCTGTAATGTAAATTAAGGTTGTCATCTTGGTGGTTAAATATTACTAAAATAAGGTTGGCCACTTGGAACAAAGGACAGAACAAGGTAACCAATTGTACGCCTGCCATAATTTGATGATGCAAAATAGATGTCTGCCTGAGAATACCCCAGGACAGTTATCTTAACTCTAACCATTTCCATAACACAAAACCCAAACCATAACATAAACAGCTTAACTCTTATCCCAACTGACCTGAATCCTAACAATGGCTGTAACATTAACCTTAACATACAATAGGCATAATATTCATCCACTGCAAAATCCAAATTTGCACAATCTGTTTCTAAACAATGTAGTATGGATTTGGTGCTTCAAATATATAAAAGCCTCTATTACAATTATTTTCATAACAAAATAGTACCGATTTTAAATTTTTTTACGCACCAAATCCAAACTACATTGTTTAGAAACAGATTGTGCAAATACTTGCCAATTTACAGTGGATAAATGTGATGCGATCAAGCAAAATGAGTCTGAAGTCGGTCAGATTCATTTTTTATTTAGAGAATAAAGGTATGATTTTGGGAACCGGTACTCTCTTACGACGAATTGAACCCAAGGCGATACCATTATTTTAAGTGGAAGAACGAGGCCGGAGGCCGAGTTCTTCCACGCAAAAACAATGGTGTCGCCGGGTTCAATTCGTCGTAAAGAGAGTACCGGTTCCCAAAATCATACCTTTATTCTCATTCTTAAACAGCTTTATCATTTAAGGTCATCTTTAACCAAATTTCGCTAAATACTTTACGGCTTAAATACAACAAGAAAGGACTGCCACCACCCAGTGACCACAAATCGAACAACCCTTTGAACGCAACGATCAAACGCAACGAGACGCAACGTTGGCAGGCGCGTGCGAAAGTAGCAAAACGCGGTATGACGTGAGCGCTTCAACCTAAAAATAACTTCAATACGCAGCGCGTACTACCTGGGTTCAATTAATAGAATTGAACCCGGGCATCAGCCAATGAAATTGCTTACATTTTCACAGCTGTTTACGAATTTTCCATGTAACTGTATGCATCATTTAAAAAGCTACATTTTGCTGAAACCCCCATTGAAATTGACCAACTAATTCCAAAGATGTAATCAGTTGAAGGGTGCCAAAAACAATATGAAACAAAAGACATTTTCTCCTTTGTTTGGCTATATCTCAAAATCAATATTTGCGACTTCCGACTCATTTTGCTTGATCACATCACACCCATATTTGGAAATTGCCTGCCCGGACTGCAAATTTTCAAGACTTGGAACTAGTTGGCTGCCAAGCTCCCATTTTTCATAATCAAAACTTCTGTGCTGAACGTTATTGCTGTTGCATCTTGACCTTACCTAATTGTGCATTTCCCCCTGTTGGTAGCAAAGATAACTATAGGTGACAAGGAAGACTCCAAAGCCCTGTGCAGGTAGGTAAAGCACTCTATATCCAGCATGTGTACCTCATCTACAAACAACACCCCTGGTACGAGCTCTGCAACACCCTGGTCAATGTACTTATTGACGACTTTGTTGATTTCTTTGCGTAGTTTGTCAGTGATTTCTGTCTTCTTGGGTTTCATTAACTGTCCCATCATGGAGAGAATGTCTTGACCACCCTATGACAAAAATAACAGTGAATGCCTTATGGTGGGTTCATTCTTTATCAGCAGACATCTGCAGATGCTAGCCTTTTGAACATACTTTTTAGGTAACGTGTATGTTCATGCACCCAGTGCGCAAAGCGTGTTCAAAAGACTAGCGTCGGCCTATGTCTGGCAATGAAGTATGAGCCTACCATTATTCAGTGATAAACATAAGCATACAGGATAAATGAAAAAGTTAACTGAAGTGAAAAAGCTGTTATTTCAACTGCACACTAAAATTCAGTCTCAAGCTGCTTGTCTTAAAAATAAATTTATAAAGAGATTTCACCATCAAATTCATATTGTTATTTCTACTGGAATTGTTTTGTGTTACTTTCATGTGAGCCTTGAAGAAAAATAGATATATGAAAGTAATGTTCCTTTTTGCATATCACTGAAGTCTGAAAATGTTCCACACAGAAAGTATCATGACTTCTACAACTACTACAAATATAACATTGTATATTTGTCTTGCATATTTTAAAATTGAATTCACCGATTACTTTCAACTTAGATCAAAAGTTGAGATTTTTATACCCTTAAAAACCTCTGATTAGGTAGTGTTTGAACATGTGATCGTACTTGCAGTTTCCGTCACAGGCAAAATTTACACTCAGAAAATGTCAAAGCATACATTTGTTTATAAAATCCTACCTGAGGCCTTGCATTGGCCACATCCAAATCATGTAGTGTCACATCCTGGATGATTTCCTTCTTCTTGTGAACATCTCCTTTAGGAAGAGGCACATACTCCTCTGCTTCCAGGTCAAATTCTGTTGCATAAGTGTCGGATCTGCCTTGTCTCTGTTAAAACAAGTCAGCAATCAATGTGGAATGAGACTCTTGCAACATTCACTTTAACTGCATATTATGTTAGTGTGGTAGTTCAGTTAACAAACTGGTCTAATCTGACAAGTATTTTCAAACTCAAATGAACATTACGATTAATATAAAATAATAAAATAAAGGGAGATATGCCTGATCTTAAGTTCCTATACTTTATTTCCCTTCCGGTGTGGTGAGTTAAGTGTGTTATTATGTGATTGCAGTATTAAATTGCAACTGCCAGTTCAAATGGCTGGCATAATTACATGCGTGCAACTAAGGTGTTATGGACAGGTCCACACAGAAAGGCTGCATCTACGCCAGGGATTCTCAATTATATTAGCTAAAGGGCCAGAGAATACCGAACATATTTGAAAATACCCAACTTGAGGGCCAATTTGTCATCTTGGAATTCACTTCTTACCTTAACTGCCCCACTGTTTGCCTCTATGTATATAACATCTCCTGGTTCTACCTTTTCCTTCTGTAGACTTTCATATATGGATGGGTCTAGCTTTAGTTGTTTTGTACCTTTGGCAGTCTTCAAACCAATGATAACATGGCTCACTGTTTTGCCATAACCTGTATCAAAATTATGATTAAAGTTAGGCAACTAGGTAACTAGCTTTTACTAACAAGGAAACATGAAAAGTATCCAATTCTAATTCTCAGGAAAGCTATTGATAAAGTTGAATCTGTGTGGTTAAAACTGACCACCATGGGATTTTCATTCAGTTTCACATGTGTTAACTCTGTGACGCTCTCCTTCATACACCTCTTTCACCTCCTTGATACGTAAACCTGCAAAAATTGGTGACGTGAAATAACAAGAACCGTCTTTACACAGGTGCCATTTACCCTTAAATGTACATCAATGTGTTTGGTAGTGTTCAGTAATTTACCTGTCACTATTACCTACCAGCTTATGTTGTACAAACCCGAAAACTACAAAACATGAAAACTAAAACACAGGGTAAATCCCTTAGCACCACAACCAAAACAGCCTGTCAAAGGGTTGCCTTTTTGTAGGCCAGTTAGGAATAAGGTTAAAGATACCAGATGCATTTATCTACTGTAGTAAAGATGTGTTCAAAATTAAAAATGCCTTTACCTTTTTGCCTTACCAGTAACAATTTACAGTATTAATTATTTTGTTAGCTTTCAGCTCTGCACTGTTTATTGGAGCATGCATACAAAAGTTTTTTAAAGGTGCATGTTTCAATTGCTTGGACCCACTGATTTACCCTGCAGTAGTACGAATTTTGTATCACAGATGAATTGGAGCCTTTAAATCCATTTATTCCATATGTAAACAAAACATGCCATTTTGTAATGGTTAACCATCCATATTATTGAATAGGGCTTTGCAATATGGCCATTTTCACTATTACCACATACAAACTGCAAGTTTGTTTCCCACGGTACTACATGTGCAAGTATTACAAGGCCATGCCCAGGCTCTCATATCATGTATAGAACACAATTCACAATACACTAATAATCGGAACAAGCACCTTTAGCTCTCATTGATTGTTAATCGTATAGACCAGAGGCTCAATCACTCACCTACTAATTGCTTCTCACCTCCTGAAGTTTTCCCATTAGACCTTCTGTCTTCTTTATTTCTGTTGAAAACACTTCACTACCAACCATCGGACATATGGCACTTTGGTTCCCCGTTCTTGTGCTATGGCAAGGCCAGTGCAGTTTTTCCTGTTCGGAGACACAAAAGAACAGCCCTGCCTGCCATCTTCTTAGATTTGATAAGTTTCACAACGACTCCAGTGTCCTGTTTTTTTTTTTTTTTTGGGGGGGGGGAAGTGGAGGGGGAAGGGGAGGAGGGTGGAAGAATAAAAAACTGAATATATAGATGAGTTTTTTGTAAAATTTTGAAGTGTGGACTTTACCTTCTTAGTAACCTGAATAACCTATTTCCTGTGGGAAAACAAGTGTGTCACCTCACCTGTCTAACATTTTCACCAAGCATTACTCTGACTTGGGTAAGGTTAAGTGCCAGAAGCACAACAAAATGGCAGGCATTGGTAGAGGGTAATTTACCAAGCACTCAAGCATCACAAAATAACTAAGAGTCACCAAACAGAATGATGTTGGAATCTTTCCCACTGGCCTATCCAGATGTGCAATGGTTTATTTTTTGCTGTGTGGTGAGTAGCGGTGGTTTGTGGGGTTAGAGCGTATAGTGCGCCTGGCTACAGAGCGCTTAGCTCTGTAGCCATGGCCCTATGTTCAAGGTATTAGGTTTGGGTAAAGGGCATCATTTTTGCAGCAAAGTTTTTGATACGTGGCGAGTTATATTCACAACCGAGAATCTGTATTTATCATTTTTTTTAATTAATTTTTAAATTCGCTGGTTGCTGTTTAGTCCCTGTTAGGTGGCATGTCCGCCTTCTACGATCAAAGACTGCAAATTAATCTCGACAATAGCTTTTATTAAGTCACACGGCCGTAAAATGCCATATACCCGTCACAAAATGTGTTGTGGTGAGGATATAAAAATCATTTCCCAGAACGCTCCAGGGTCGAATACATAACGAATTCTGGAATGTTAAATTATTTAAGGGTCCTAACCATTACCTCGCTCGTAGCCAGCCGCACCTATAACGCTCTAAGACCCCATCCACCGCTACTCACCACACAGCCAAAAAATTACCTAGGCCAAAATGGCAATAAGCGTTGTTCCAAAAACACACCATTAAGGGCTTAGCAGCGGGATTTCATAATCCGAAACATCGAAATAATAATCATCAAAATTCATATTTTGTATTTTTGTTACTGGCGGGATATGACAAAACATAACCTGCAAAGGGTTGGCTTGAAATCCCGTATTAAAGAACAAGGCAGTACTTTATCCGATTCTTAATTTCTATACGTGCGTTATCCACCCCAAATCGACGTTGAGATCAAAAAAGACTTTTCGGTGTATATCCCAGATTTTAAGCGTGAATTTATTGTGCAACATGATCAATTATCAGTTTGACCTCAAACACAAGGGTGGGTGATCATTGTTTATGCTGGGCTGTGTAAACCACCATCAGTGTTTATTGTAGATTTTGAGAAGTATCGCTGGTATGTCTATTTATGGAGAAGGTATGACAAATTTCTCAAATAATTCATTTTTTTGCACTATTTGGTGGTTGTTCTACATTAAAGCAGTATATGGAATTTACACACTATCCCTGATTTATAGTTTAAAACAATGCATTTCCACATTTTTCGATTCTCTCGCAATATCGCTGCTAATCCCTTAATGTCACAAACAGTTTGGCAACATTTACCCCTTATTCCCAAAATGACGTCCGATGGCCAAAAATGCGATCCTTTTTCAAAGTGGTGATTAAAGCGGAGGCGTAGGTGTAATATGAGTGTTTCCCCGGGGCCAAAAATAATACGTCAAACAATGCGGTGACGTCGCCATTCTTAAAATTTTCAAATATTGGCCCGCAAACTCATAATAAGAGTCCAATTCAAGAATCAACTGTAGAAATTCATACTTTAATAATCTATGTATGACCGGTTATTTGAGATAATGACCGTCCCGTGATCTTGCTATTTGATGACAAAAGCAGCAGGCCAATTCCTGCTTCCAAGGCTGAAAATTCAAGACGTCTACCCGATTTTGTTTTTTACTCGCTGTCGCGTATTGGCCGCATATTATAGCGGCGGGCTGTTAGCGTCAAGTTTCACGAATATAAAAATGGAACATAGGTTGAGGGAGGGGTCAAACATGGACCAATCACCTTTAAATGTTACAGGAAGGTAGAATTTTATTCCTTAGTATCCCTAAAGTAAGTTTCATCTGTGAAAAAATTTTAAAGAAGCTGATTTCAACTGATTTTGGTAGGTATGGGTGTCAACATTTACCAAAAAAATACAGCAAGTAAACTTGCGACATCCCCCTGGCAAGATGGCAGTCTGGAACATGACCTCAGATGACCTTTGAACTTGGTCCATGACATTTGACAATATCAACACATGAAGGAACCCCTATTGCACCTTAACACCAGATCTGGTTTAAATCGGACTTAAACTTTTCAAAGGAGACGCAAAAAACGAAAACCTAACCAAACTGGAACACACATACATACACATACGGACATTCGCACCCTCGCAATATCCCCCTCTGCTTTTCAAGCTAGGGGGATAAAAAAGTGAGTTATCGTAGGGGGTGGGGAAATTGTTTTTTCGAGAGTCAGGTCAATAACAGGGGTCAAATTTTGAAAATGATCCAATCATTTTGAAAATATTCCAAGTTAATAGTTAATCATAAGGATTCCAAAAAGGTATAGTTTGTACTATCTGCGGCCAAAAGTTTTGGAGTTATAGGCTAAAAACAGCAAAAATCAATAAGGATCATTTTCAGTTGTACAGGGGTCAAATTTAAAAATTACTCCGATTTGCATAAAAAATGGTGCAAATTATAGATGGAGCTCATAGGATAAAAATAAGGAATAGATTTGAGTGTCTTAAATGCTTACTTACCAAAGTAGGGTGGAAACAAGGTCAAGCCCCCATTGAATGCAATGGATGTTGACCTTTGGTTCCCCCTACATTGGGAACTAAGCATTTAAGACACTCAAAACTATTCCTATATTTATCCTATGAGTTCCATCTATATTGCACCATTTTTATCCAAATGGCGTATTTTTAAATTGACCCCTGCTACAAATGAAAATGATCTTTTTATGATTTTGCTGTTTTAGCCTATAACTCCAAAACTTCGGGACGCAGATTAGTACAAAACTATACCTTTTTGGATCCTTATGATTAAAATATTAACATTGGTATACTTTTAAAATGATTGGATCAATTTCAAAATTGACCCCTGTTATAAATTGACTTTGACTCCGAAAAAACAATTTCCCACCCCTTACCGATGACTCACTTTTTTTGGTAAATGTTGGGAAACCTTTACCTACCAAAATCAGTTGAATCAGCTTCTTTAAAAATTTTCAAATTAAAATTAATCATAGAGTTTTTTTTTACTTTTTTTATATATTTTCGTTTTTTAAAGGGGGATGGGCCCGATTTACGGCTTTTTACTAAGTTTCATTTGATAGATGGCCTATCACCCCCAAAATTCCCCATCGTAAGTTCGCGCCGATATTTCAATTAGTTTTGCTTGTGAGAGCTAAATGGATTTTGTAAGCGCCATAGAGTAATCTGTTTAAAATAATATTGGTCGACCAAAATGGCGGCAAAATTCGTCATTAACTTCCAAGCAAATATCCTTTGCCCTAAGATTCAAGGGTAAATGAGAGAAAAAATAGTAGCTTTCTTCTGATACCAAAATCAGTTTGACCACTTCGTGAAATGAATGAAATTTGGGGTTCTGGGACGAGGCTATTAACGATCGGCTGGACCTAAATTTTATACTAGTCTTGGGCTTGGTTCAGGAAAACTTTGCAGGGCTACAATGAAAAATGTATCCAATAGCTTTGATTTGGTCCCGTTTGATCCGAGCCATTGTGCGAATTACAGGAATCCTCATCTTATTCATATGTGTGAATAGCCCCAATGTCTTCAGAAAATTATTAAAAAAATTACCAAATAAATGGGATGAATTTAGTATTCTGCCACCATCCTTCAACATGCAGTTATTCTGTTGAGGATGCCAAAATTCATAGGGGGTGGTGCCACAATAAAAAAAATTTCCCCAAGATCTTATTAACCGCCACCCAGGGTTTACAAGCTAGGCTACTCTGAGTGCCGCTTGTGAATCTAAAATTTACTACACTTATGGACAAACTATCAGTTTATTTGCCAATTATGTGGTCATTTTTCATTTCACTGAGTAAAGTGCCAGGTGGCAACTCCCAAATGCCGGGTGTTTCCATAAGGTTGAACCCTTTCTGACACCCTATGAATTCGGAAACCTTAATGGAATAAACACCCCATAAACAGTGTTGGTTTATTCGTTAAGGTCCGTTAAGGTTTCCGAATTCAAAGGGTGTAAGAAAAGTAGTCAGAAAAGGGGGTCCCTATGGAAAATCCCAAAATTGACCCTCTGTGCGGCGGTGGGAGAAAGTGCCAGTCATGCATGCCACCCCCGCCAGGCCCTTGATGGCACAGTGTTTGCCCCACGGTTCTGTTTACTGTAAAGTTTGGAATTGATCCATTTAATCAATGGGGGGTTAAGGGGTTGCTTTATTGTAATACTCAATCGGGAACGAACATAAAAGCGCTAAACAACTGCCTAGAAAGAGTTGTCACTGCTGATGAATTTATTGACACGTTTGCGGCATATTTGGGGTCTTCGTAGTTTTAAAGTAGTCGGTAGGTATATAGGCTGGGATCACGGATTATAGGCGACCATTTTCATCAACATGCGCGATTATTATTTATTTACACTTAGGCCAATGGAAGTTGATTCTTAGTTTCCTGTTGCCGCGCGCGTCGATTATACGCCGCATCCGAAATTCAGTATTTCACTTCAATTCATTTATTTAATTAAATTTATTTTGTTAACTTCAAATATTTCACGCACAGAGATGGTCATAGAAAACCGCCGCAAATTGCTTTGCAACATCGTATTTCATGAAAAGTTTCATGGCTTTATTCCCTGTTGCTTATTCCCTGGTCAAATGTTAACTTAGCCTAAGATAACGGAACTTCACGCGCAATGTCTATAGGCATTATAGCAGTAGTTCGCTACGGAGCGTAAGCGTTTGTAAGTTTTGCATGTTCTGTTGGGGGATTGCAATATGGCGTGACATGTGTGTAGTGTGGATGTGAGACCAAAGCATATGGCTAGAATGCTTTTGGTGAGGGACGTCTTCTCCTGCAACGATGATACTTAGACGCAGTGGCGTTTCATCTGCGGTATTCACGGGGCGGGTATCTGTAACTAGATTTCTTTTGATGTGTTGAAAAACGCCACTCGTCTAAGATACATCGATTGCCGGAGAAGACGTCTCACAAAGCATGCTAGCCTATGCTTTGGTCTCACCACACACACATGTCACGCCATATTGCAATCGCCCCACAGAACGATCTTGCAAAATCTACAACGCTACGCTCGTTGCGTATGAAAGGACGGCGAGGGAAGAGAGAAAAGGGCGAGAACCCCCCCCCTTCTCCTTTCCATCCCCCTCTTTCTCCTCATGCTCTTCCCCCCTTTTCCCCCCCCTCCCCCTTGTGAAGTTCCGTTACTTAGGCTAACAAGCAATACAGCAATAAGCAATACAGGGAATAAAGCAATGACACTTTTTCATTGAAATACGATGTGCAAAGCCATTTGCGACGGTGGTTTTTATGACAAATCTCTGTGCGATTGCAATATGGCGTGCGTGACAGTGTGTGTAGTGTGTGAGACCAAAACATATGGCTAGAATGCTTTTGGTGGAGTCTTCTCTGCCAATCGATGTATCTTAGACGAGTGGCGTTTCATCTGCGGTATTCCCGGGGCGTTGGGATCTGTAACATATTTCTCGATGTGTGAAATAAAGGTGAATTTACCCCTTCGATTTATAGCGTGATGAAATTTATTGAAAGAAGATTTGACAATGATCACAAATCAGTTTGCCGTCGGTTCAAAATGTCAACACCCTTGGCCGTCATGTGCAAGTGTGTGTTGTACTTTGTTATTCGACTAGAAATGGAATAACTATGGATCGGGTGCTGTAGCGGGTCATGTGCTGCATGGAAATAAAAACCAGAAAACAAAGGGGTTTCTGGGTTGGATGTTATTTCTTTACTACTACTATGCGGGGAGGGGGATCAAGCGGAGCTCATGGGGGGTGGGGATGTTATGAAAAATTGAAGATAGCATGTCATTGCCAAGCATCGTGAGCATGCATATCTGCTGGAAGCAGCACTAAAAAGCTATAAAACATGCATGTCAAGTTGCGAGTGGGAAATTACTAATCATTCAATGACGGAGGGGTGGGGAAACTAAAAATGTCAGGTGGTTGAATGTTGACTGTTGTGGGCGACTTTGTCGTATTTGTGTGGCAGATGTTTTTTTAAGGGATAAATATATGTCAAGTGAGTGGAAAATTAAGACCTCATTCATGATTGAATAGGCAGGGTGGGTGGGAAACTAAAATACCTCAGGTGGTTGAATGTGACTGTTGGAATTTTTGTCGTTTCTTTGTGGGTGAAGATGTTTTTTTTCCTGATATACGCGTATACGTCACATGAAAAAACGTCAGGTGGGTGAAGTTTTTTGAAATCTTGTGATTATTTGTGTATGAGATGTTTCCCCAACATGTTTTTGTTTTCTGCCGATATATACCGATCAATGGATATGATAACTAAAGACGTCATGGGTTGATGTAGCCTTTGGAATTTTTGTCGTCTTTAGTGTGTTGAAGATTTTTTCTGATATATACGCGTATACGTTACATGAAATACGTCAGGTGGTTGAATGTTTTTGGAATCTTGTTGATATTTTGTGTGTATGAAGATGTTTTTTCCTTGATATATATCATATATGTGAATTTTTTTCCTGTATACGCGGGTGTGGTCTATTGTGTGTAATTGTTTTTATGATAAATACACGTTATACATCTGTATATGTCAGGTAGTTGAATGCAGAGCAGAGACTTTTGAAATCTTTGTTGATCTTTTGTGTGTGAAGTTTTTTTCCTCCTGCATATATACGGGTATACATCAATTGTATAGGCGTACAAACTAAATATGTCAGGGTGGAATTGAATGTAGACACTGGAATTTTTGCGTTCTTGTGTGTGTGAATATTGTTTCATGATATATACGCGGTATACGTCGTCGTGACATGAAAAATACGTCAGGTGTTGAAGTTTTTGCCAATCTTTGTTGATATTTTGTGTGTGAAGAGTGTTTTTCCTGATATGCGTATGTATGTGATTTTTTCCAGATATTATATTATATATATAATATATATATATTTTTATATGTATGTTGAATTTTTTCGAATTACACGTATACATCTGCATATGTAGGCGTTGACAGTGCAGAGCAGAGGGACTTTTTGAAATCTTTGCTGATCTTTTGTGTTGTGAAAGTGTGCTATGACTGTTAATATCCAGAACCTCTCTCATATGCTTTTCTTGCTCAATTGTATGAGTGGGGTGGGGGTAGGTAATGAGGAAGGTAGAAACATGGCAACAAAAGTGTATCCAGGATTTATCCCAACTATTGATCATTTGAAAAAAATATGGCTGAGTGGTTTGGTATCACATTTCATGAATTTAAAGTATGTTGCTTCTGACTGAATGTGCTGAGAGAATTGCAGAATAAAGAGAGTACAGTCACAGTGGTTTGAAGAAATGAAAGTGAATGTCAATTTCATCTTTGCTTTCAATAAAGGTGCTTGTTCCCGAAGTATTGAGGACCCACCCTGTGTTAACCGAAGTAGTATAGATTTTGCTATCAGATGAAAAAAGCCGTATTGTTCTCATTGTCTTAATGACATTTCAGCCTTTGAAATCCTTTCTTTCCGCCAATGATACATGCATATATTAAAACTGCCTTTTAGTGGTTAAACAATCGATATTAACAAGGTTAGTGCATAGGGAGTTGCCACTATGCATATGCGTCTAGCATCAAAACAGCAAGCTTGTTTCCCACAGTATTTGTTGGGGTGTATGTGCATGTACCAGGCTTTCATATCAAGGAGAGAACAAATCAGAACAAGCAACTTCAAGATAGTAAAATTGAAATTAAACTGCATTTGGGTTTTTAACTTAAATCTAGAGCATAGACCTTATGTGAGAGGGCAAGTAGGAAACCAGGGTTTATAGCATATAAAAACAAGATCCATGACATTATAAATTTAAATATATTTTCATTATAACAAGAAGAAACAACAGTAATGTAAAGCTGTTGTATCATTTACAAGACGTAATTAGGTTATTTGATATTACTACAAACTCAAACGATAATAATGAAATATATGAAATAATGAACTTTGTCAAATATGAATAAATGAATACGACCTCGTCACCTTTTAGAAATCTCCAACAGGAAACTAAGATCAATTTTCTTGCCTTTATGTAGCATGGATACGGTTGTCTACCAGGACCTTTAGGTGTGTATGTAATTACGCCGATCGGAACATTTTCGCGGGCGCAGTTTGGTGCGGAAGGAAATACTGATTTTTTGGTGCCGGAAAAATGGATTTTTCGAAAATGCGCGACGGAAAATTGGGTTTCTTAAACGCGGTCTCCCGGGCCTAGGTATGACAACAATTAGTAAACAAACTCTCAACTTCATCCCGTGATCTGAGTTCTTTGTGCTCTTAACAACGGGAAGAGGTGCTACACTCAGGATAACGACAATTATATCCTGAAACATTTGACAAGCATCGTCTCTGCTCTGAGGGTAACAACCCAGATCATAAACATGTTACGCTAATGAACTCCGCGGAGTATTCGACTACGAATTATATATTCTTTATTATCGCATACATTACTATCAGTTGGGCAAAAAAACTAAATGTTTTTCATTTCTTAATAACTGCAATAGTCCGCCAAAACCTTCTCGTTCGTAAAGACTACATAAACGGTAGGACCACTTTGGCAAAATAGATAATTCTAGTTCCTGTTGGAGTGCACATCAGATTTGCCACTCTGGCAAATATTTCATTATTTTGTGAGAAAAAAATGGATTTTCTTGAACTTGATCATAAACACAAATGTTCAGTCTCAAAATAGTACAAATATATAAAACTGCAAAATGCCCCTGTTTGTAACTATGGGCACTTGGAAACGTTGTTTATGTAAATAAAGTTAAGGTCTATGTATCAAGAGGCCTTTAGATGTAATAATGAATGACAGTAAATAATGACATGACAGTAACTGAAGGGAATCGGGTAGAGAACAATCCATTTTTAAAAAATCTTTCAAATACATGATTTTCAATTAACCTCATGTGAAGAATATGTTTTAAGGTATGATCATCGGATATTAAAAATGGTTTACAGAAAAATTACCTAAAATCAAAACCCCGAAATCAATTAGTCCAAAACTGGATATGTAAGGATGAACTCTCCTCAAATTTTTTTTGCAGTTTCAAGACTGCACATGATTGTTTTAAGTGTTTTTTATGTATTTTTTTAAAATTTCCCTAATTTTTACAATAAATAATTTTCCCAGGCCTAATGGAAGGTGCTTTTAAGCTAAAAATTTAGGGATGTGGGTTGTAAAACAAATAACATAACATCTCAGTTGGCTTTGAATCAAGTGTTAATTCTTAGAGCAAAAATGATATTTAGGGAAAAGTAAATCAGGGGAAAATTCAAACACCGTATTAATTTCAAATAGAAACACACTCAATCTGCAAAATCTAACATGAACAATTACTACATTGATTTCCTTTCATATGACACCTTATCATCACCAAGGGAGTTGTAGTTTCTTTGGGGGCAAAAATTATGAAAAAGTGTGTGTTGGGATTACATCAGTATTTATAGAAATACTCAACAAAAAAGTGCTGTTGCGGCCACCTGTTCTTTTTTTGAGGACACACAGAAAAAATAAAGAAAGAGATGAATTTTGATGATTTGCTTTAAACCATTAAAAAAACAAACACCAATCTTATAACTCATCTATTACTTGAGAAATAATTGAATAAAATGTGTAGTTTTTACAAAAGGTCCACTTCGATACTGCCAAAATCAGCCGCTGTACAAAGTCTATGAGGAATTTGGAAAAATCATTATGTGACATATATCTAAAATGCCTTTCACCAATAGTACCAAACATTTAATGAGAAATTTCACAGGGTTGGGCACGAATCCATAAGCGATAAATCCTACTTAAACATAAAAATTGAATATGTGAATCAAGATTTTATGAGTATTTAATTAACCCCCAAAAGATGTTTTTATTGCCTTACCTAGTCAGTGATTTCCACCTTGTAAGAACCTGAGTCCAAAGACCCACACAAGGTATAGGTTGCTAGTTAAACCCCAGCAAGCGACAATGAAGAAGTGTTGCCACTCCAACCCATGCCAGGACAGTCAACCAGTGCTGGACAACAACAAAGTTGCTGGTTCAAATTTAACCAGATTCACATTAATTTTTGTTGGGTATATTTTTGCAGTAAAAATAAAATGTTGTACATATAACTAGAGCAATATACCTAAAGTATTAACTTTCAACACAATTACTACACTTGATACTCTATTGATTCACACATGTTGAGACTACAATTTTATTGTATACATGAAATTTTGGCATTTTTTTAATATTCCTGACAGCTAGATCTGTAAAGAGGTTATATTTATCAAATGTATAATAATAATAATAATAAACCATGCCCTACATTAAAGCAATATTAGCACATTTTTTGAAGAGCGCCCCCAATTTTCAAAATTTGATATTTTTGCCCAGCTATGTTGGTAATTGTCTAGAAAACTACACCTGCGAACGAGAATGCTCAAAAATGCGTACCGTGTTGTTCCTAATAAACGCCCCTGCTCTAATAAACGCCCCCCTACGAATTTTGGATGAAACAATTCAAGAAAATGAGTTAAAGGGGCATTTCGTGATCCACAGCCTCGTCCCCCGACTTACCTCAGAAAAGTTGAGATTTTTATATCATCTGAACCGTCGGGCTAAGTATAGTATGTGTGCCCAATCTGAAGTGCAAATTCAATGGTCTCTGCAAGAAATTCGCGATTTTGTATTTTCTGTCCGTAAACGGACAGAAATTACTGTACAGTGGTCTATGGGAGATTGTGATATGAACATATGCTCATAACACCAAAGCGCAAGATCAGAATCAACTGAAATTTTGGGAATTTTATAAGCTTTTCTCAAGGATATCTAGCGAAACATAAACAAAACAGAAGGGGTTAGAATCACGAAATGCACCTTTAAGCTTACCTAAATCACATGATTTAATGGCCGGGACTGTCGTAATCCATATCATAATCGCTGTTGTCATCAATGCTTTCTGCTTCATGGCACATCAAAACTTGGACCCACATGTTGATTATAATAGTCCTGGGTTGAAATCCTCAGGCGCGCGCACTGAACACCTGTTTATAAACTGGGTAAGGTGATTTTTGCGGGGATTTTTGACTTTCCATTTTGACTGTAATAAACGCCCCCACTTTTGAAAAATGCACCGCCCCGGGGCGTTTATTAAGAACAATACGGTATTTATCATAAAATGAGCGATTTTTGTAATTAGAATTGGGATCCTAGATTGTACTTAACGGCAGAGCTGGAAATGCTAAGTTTATGAAATAGTGCCACCTCAAGAAAATGACCTCTAACTTGACTTACAACAAAAGATGAGCGTAGATACGTACATGGCGCTATTTCCCGGCTATTTCATATTGGAAGGCCGTTTCCAGCAGCCGTTGAATTATTATCGGGATCCCGATATTAATTATTCTAGTTACAAAATTCCGTCGTTTGCGACACATAGACATTGTAGAGCTTAACCATTCACAGTTATACTTTACTAGCCAGTTACCAATGCAACCGTGTAAAAATCTAAATTTTTTTGAAAAATTGGGGGCGCTCTTAAAAAAAAGTGCTAATATTGCTTTAAGCAAATCTAGCTCCTGGCATAACCAGTGGGGGGCAAGCTGCTCCCTCCCCCAGACACAAAAAAATCGGGAAGGGGAGGAAAAAATGGGCAGGAAAAAAGGGAGAATGAAAAGAAAAGAGAAAGAAAAAGAGTGAAATAGAGAAGGGGAAAAATAAGAGGGGAAAAAAGAGGGAAGAGGGAAAAAAGAGGGAAGAGGAGAGAAAGGGAAGGGAGAAGGTTGCCCCGTTTCCCCAGCCGACTCCCCCCCCCCAAGAAAAAATGTAAAACTAAAAGGCTATGGCTTAGAAAAATATAAAAATATGTAGGTTTGAAAAAAAATCAAACACACACCCCCTCTCCAATTAATGAACACCCTCCACATCCCCATCTAGACTAACCACCGTCCCAGTTCTCACACCAACAATAATCCTTAGCTAGCATCAGTAACACAGCACAGGGAACACAGCCTGTGCCATGCCATGGAAAAAATCAAGAGGGATTTACTTTAATCAATTTTAGGTTCATGCTACAATTAGGCAACACCTGCTCAGATGCTCTAGGGATTTTCATCACTTCCATTCTTTGCATTTTGCCAACCGGTGTCGCCAAAGTACTCACCTAATTTCACCTTCGAAACTGCACAGATTCAGCATATTATGGTAAAATAATACAATATTTGTGTTGCTTTGACGTGAGAAAATGTTGCTTTGCACTGGGGCGTTCTTCCCGCGAAAAATCCGCGATGTTCCTCGTTGCACTTGGGACGTCAATACGGGAAAAATGCAAGCGATGCTTTTCACTGCAGTTCGGAAGGTTTGCCCGCAGAAGGCGCAATGCTTTTCATCAGGCGTGTGACACAGTGTACAAATACCCATAGACAATATCGATTTCGATGGTGATAGCGCGACCATTTCGATAATTTAATGTACTTTTAAATTATGCATAAAGCATTCATGGGTGGACGTAAACCGGAGCATGACGTAGGGTAACGGCCCCACGCCCGATTATGATGTAGCGTAATAGCGCCACTCACGACTGGGAACTATATGCTACAAGTTCATGCAAATTAGTGTGAAGTACGCATCCATATTTATTTATTTATTTATTATCCCTGTGGCCAACAATTGCATTCGCACGCCGATGTTCCTCGTTGCATCTGAGACGCCTTTCCGGAACATGGCGCGATGTTCCCGTTGCATTGGGCCGTCTTCCGGGAAAATGACGCGATTTGGTCGTTGCATCTGGGCCGTCTTCCGGGAAAAATGACGCGAGTTTTTGTTGCATTGGGCCGTTATTGACTTTTACGCTACTTATTCCTGGGCCGGAAAAACGGCCGAGAGGCAATGAAACGCAAAATTTTGGCTCTCGTTGCATATGGGGTTAAAAATAAAAATAGATTCGCCCTTCGGTGCATTTGGGCCGTCGGCCGGCAACAACGAACCCGTCCGGGTTAGGGTAATGAACACCCTCCACATCCCCATCTAGACTAACACACGTCCCAGTTCTCACACAACAATAATCCCTTAGCTAGCATCAGTAACACAGCACCAGGAACACAGCCTGTGCCATGCCATGGCAAAGAAATCCAAGAGGGATTACTTTAATCAATTTTAGGTTATGCTTACATTAGCAACACCTGCTCAGATGTCTAGGGATTCATCACTTCCATTTTTGCCATTTTGCCAACCGTGTCGCCCAAAGTACTCACCTAATTTCACCTTCGAAACTGCACAGATTCAGCATATTATGGTAATGATACAAATACTTGTGTTGTTTGGACGTGAAGAAATGGTGCTTTGCCGGGAAAGTTATAAACGGGTTTGCAGTACTGCGCAAATTATATTTTTTTTCCGGGATCGCAAAATGGCCGCTTACAGCATTCCGAGCTGCCTAGGCAACGTCTATTAGAAAATAGCGCCGCCACAGCTACGACTGCGGGGTTCCAAAATCGGACCGTGCACTTTTAAAATCTCCAACAGGAAACCTATTAGAATCAAATTATTGGCCTAATAAAGCGGTGTGTGATTAAGAAATAGAAGGGAAAAAATTCAGTTAATGCGATAATGCGTGCCTAACCTAATGATTCAGCTAGCTCAGTTCACTCCTTACTGCCTGTCATGCTGGAGTTCCTTTTATTGTATTAGACTTGTACTAGTTAGGCAGAACTGCATAACAAGAGTGGGAGGCCAATAGTTCTACAGGGACTGTAATGAGACTACGAGTAGCAGCGAAATTTTCCTTACGGATTTTAGTGGCTGACATGAAGACTTGTATCCTTGGGATTTCACGCTGTAGTCAATGGCTTTACGCAGGAGATTAGTACGTATGAGGCAGTGCTATAGTGTAAAATGGTTTCGGAAATGTGAAGATACAACACCGCAGGCGGAAATAGGAGCGGCCTTTCAGGGCATTTACTAAATAGGACTAGCACTCACGGCAGAATGACCACTTAATGCCAAACCGTCGCCAGGAAAGCCCCAAAACAAAAAAAATGCGATGGGGGTGACTCAGTGAGGCCTGCAGAATAGGAAAAAATAGAAGAAAAACAAAATTTAAATATAAAAATAAACTAAAAAAAGCAAAACAAGAACAAAAAGAACGATTCCATAAAAAAGAGGAGGGAAATGCCCAGTCTTTATGTAAAAATTTTCTGGCCCTATTCCAAGAAAAAATTCAAGTACAAAAAAAGGTGTAATATTAGCCTAACATAAATATATATTGGGGATGAATTTAGTATCTCCACCAAATCCTTAACATGAGTTTACTCCGTGAGGTGCCAAATTAAATGGGTGGTGGCCACAATTTAATACAAATCTTTCCAAATATATGCCGTTTCAAATCAAAATGATGTCAAAAATCGGACCGAAAATGGAAAATTTTTAGCTCAATAGTCCAAGTCACTTGTGATATTGACAAGTGAAAAAATGGGCTACTTTTTGGCCATTTGACCGTGCTCCTTGCTGCGCCTAAGGTAAAGGCTTAAGTAGTGATTTTTTTTGTTGGCAACACCTTTTTCGTCAAGTTTTCATGGCTCATAGCTGTTTGATTTGTACGTGTTTTCTGTTCATGCGCTCTAGTTCTAGTGAAGATTTGCGGAGAGACGTTATAAGAACTTTTATTAACTTTCTATTATTATTAACACGCTGCTTGCTGGGCATGCACATTCCACAGATTCTGTCGATCGCACCATCCGGGTATTTGCTCCAGTTATTGCCACTTACTTTTAAATCTGCGACTGAAAACTTGCATTGGAGTATAATGGAGAAATATACTTTTTGTAAATTCTTTCAGCTTGACTTCTTGACGTGTGCATTAAAATTTTCTTGGCCTGGGTCTGACTAGCCCGAGGTGCTCGGGCTTTTTCCGCTACGAAGCCCCTACTCTCTTCTCTCCTAAGCCAGAGCGGCAGTTAATTCAAACACCGGGGTCCATTGTGCTACAAAGTCAAGAATTTGGTATACGTACAGGACGTCCTTTCGGACACAAACCGTCCATATATACAACTTGATGTCTTAGCATCCCTACTAGCCGATTTTAAAATACAAACAGTGCACAGCTTATGCTTAAATCCGTGAAATGTTGACCCTAAAAAGCAACGACAACTTGAACAAATTAATAGCTAACCATCCGTCTCCACGTCCCGGTATGTTCATATTCTGGTAATCACGAATAAGCGTGCTCGTGCCCTATCTAAAGAAATAACTGGGAACAATCCAGGGGCAACTCACTGATCTAGTGGATCGACTGCTATGTTTAAATTGGATTTTTTAACTGTTAGAAATCACACCGTTTTCAAAATAATCAGATTTTTACACCATGAATGGCAATTAGTCAGGACACAAGGTGGCGTATAATATAAATCTGAATTTCAGGACAACTAAAACTAGGTAAAGATTTTTCAAAGTGCTGGTTTTTTTTGTACTGATTCGAATTTGCTTATTCCGCATCGGATCCGCTGCGCACCCACCCCGGGTTTTCAATACTCGAAAGAATTTAGTATGCTGCCACAAGTACAATTCGGCAACGTACGAAGTAACCCGCATGTTAAAGCAGGCAGAATATGATAAAGAGGAAGCTGGCTCGATTTTGGCAATCCTATTACCACAGGATTACTCTCATTCATCACTCCTTGTGGAAACTTCAAGGGCCTCTCGATTGGACCTTTGAAGTATGTTTCAACCGCCTCAAGCTTGGCCGTTCGGGAAGGTTTTACAACGGAATAATTGACAACAAACGCTACCACTAAAATAGCTTATTACTTTTCCAGCTAAAAGATCCTTGCTGGCAATGACTCCGCGGTTGGTCTGACTGATTGTTATTTATTTTAATCTGGGCGAAATAATTGATGCATCAGTGACTTTTTAAACGAAAGAAACACAAAATCGCCCCTTTTTTCGTAAGCTAAATACATTGATTCAAGGGTTTGGGGGTCAATAAAAGATGTTATTATTTTAGCCGAATTTACCAATATCCAGTTATTTCCTTTGAAATATATATGGGGCACTGGTTTGTTTAACATATAAGCCAAAAGTGCAACCAAGGGGTGGAAAATGAAGTACATTGTAAGAGGCGTTTCTATACGGTTTTTTAACTTAGACAACCATATTTTTTATGAAAAAAATGTTTTGAGGCTTATCTTACACTTACATTGATTTTTATATGGTGTCATAATATGAAACGTAGAGCATGACTCCATCCAGTTTCTATTAACCAACCTTTATAAAAAGACGCACTTACAAGTTGCTATTGCTTTGCAATATTGATGACCCAACAATATCTGGTGACACATCAGCAATAAGGTCGATTTATGCCAATTTTCCAAACTGTTAACTGAAAACGTCTGAATTTGGGCAAATGGCCTGAATTTTTAGTCACTCAACAACAATGAGGAAATATCTATTGTTTACTACTCCTACAATTCAGACAAAATTCAGAACAAATTCAGACCCCAATTCAGCCACTTGAACCAAAATCTGCTTGTAGAAAAGCACTCAAGCTAACTCAACAGGATTATAGATTTGGGTTTTGGCACAAGTGTACAAGTAGATTACAATACTGGAGGTTTGGTGTAATATCAATAGCAAGCCAACTTTATGTTTGTTTATCATTGGCTCTTTGTAATTTTATTGATTTTTGTGTTCTGGGTGGCAAATCATTAACTTTGGGTGGGGCAAGTGTCTGAATGTAGTTCTGAATTTAAGCTTAATTCCCCCATTCATACAGCCGTTTCCAGATTCCAGACCCTTTGCCTAAAGTCAACCTTTCAGTTCCAGTGTCATGTTCCTGTGGTCACTAGAAAATTTTAGAGCCAAAGAATGCTAAATCCCCTATTCACTGATTTTGACCATCTAAAAGTGTGTCTGAAAAATTTAAAAAAACAGCTTAATTCCTTGTATTACTTGATTTGTGCATAACAACCCACTGAAGTAATTACCTTGCACAAACATTTTGGAAAACCGCCCTTGAAATTAAATATTTCTGACTGATCATTACCTGTGTTGCGGACGTTACCTGATGTCAACAATGCCTAAGTTTGCACTGTCTTTCAAGACATTTTTGGTGTTAAGTTAAAACTTTCAATGTTGTTTGTTTGCATTACGTTATGCCAACTAATATTTTACATACAAAAAAGGTATGTTACAACAATGTCCTTATGTCATTATAAATCTTTTGAATATAAAGGTGTCCAAATTAATTTCCATATTATTTAGCATGTAATGCAATAAATTTAAAAATCCTTTGAAAAAAAATAAATAATTTTGACTTTTTAACAGTTTAAACTTGTGTAATTAGCGACCATACAACAAACTCTAGTAAATAACACCATGAAACCGACCTTTCAGCTCCCAAATTTACATCAATGTATAAAATCCGTTGTTGCGGACGTTACAATTTTGTTGACTTACACTACTGATTGCGGCTGTTCCAAGACGTTAAACAGTTCAGATAGCCCTCCGTGGTCCTAAACTTTTTTCATATCTAATCTGAACATGAATGAAATATTGGTACTTTTACGTACTCAATTCACAGTTTAAATACCAGAATTGGGTGTACTAACCATACAGACCAACTCATTTGAATGTTATATTGGGAATAGTCCTCTCCATATTGTTAGAGTCCATGACGTTTGAAGTGAGGGGTTTATGTAATTAAACCTTGTTATCATACGCATCTTTAAGGTATTTTCTAAAATTTATTTTGGAAATACACAATTAACAATAATATCATTGGTACCTTTTGAGCATCTTTTGTGCTTAAAATCTATAAACAAATAAAGGAATTTTGTGTTATTTTCACTAAATTGGTAATAAATTTATATACTGCACCTGGTTTAATAACCCGCAAATTTAACAGTAGAGGTTCTTGGGACAATTATAAGTTAATCTTCTGCCACTTTTCCTAAGATGGACTACATAGCAACTTTAGCATTTGGACATTAATTTGAAGGTGTAACGTCCGCAACATATTCTTACATGTCATTTTGGCTTTTGTATCTTACTGTTTTTTGTATGTTTTTTGTCTTATTTCCTTTTTCTAGCTTTGGAATTTGCGTAAAAATAAAAATTAAAACCAATTTTTATCATTCAAATCTATAGCAATGATACTATGTATGATCTGCTTGTCATACAGTCATAAGGTAACACCGCAACAAAAGCAGTGATTTTACCTGTGAAAAGGGTACTTTGCAGGTAAACAGGCAATGAAAAAAGATTAAATTTATTGGAAATAGGGCTATCTTAAAAATGCGTGTTCTATATAACTGTCTCATACCCCTCTATCAGATTGCAAGTAAGGACAGATCAATAATCAATTATGAATGGTTAAAATTACAATTAAAATCATAATAAAAATCAAGGTTTTTTTTTTTTTTTTTTTTAATTTTTTAGGTTTTTTCTTTTTTTAAATTATGAAAAAGGTTACATTTTTTTTTTTTTTAAGTTTTTTGAAATTATAATTTTTAAGCTTTATAAAGAAACAGCATCAAATAGCTTATTTTTCTTTTCCGGCAACATTGACAGCAGATCACGTAACGTCCGCCAACACAATTTTGGCAACTAACATTTAAATAGTAATAAAGGAAGGTAAACTAATTTAAAAAGAAATTTTGCTCTTAGTTTATGTTATCCTGTGGTAAATAAACACTAGATACCTCTTCTTCATTTTCTTCTATATAAGAAAACCTGCTATTGTGTTGGTCGACTGTACTATTGTTGTCGACCGTACACGTGTTGAGGAAAAATGTAACACCTATCATACAGGGAAAAATAAAAAGATTGGGGAAGTGTTTCGCATGGACTGGTGGGAAGTGTGTTAGTAGGCACTTGGTTAAATATCAAATTAAATTATGAGTCAAGTAGCGTTGCCTAGGCAACAGAAATGTAATGTTGCGAATGGTTACAAAAAGGGAGAAATTATCTTTTTTCTTTTTTAGAAGTGCCATGATTATTTTTTTAAAAAATATGCGATATCAGAATTTATTTTGTTCATATATTATTGTATACTATAGATGAAACTAATTTCTACCCGTCTAAGCAATTAATACAACTTGCTCTAATAAGGCATTGCTTGGCCTACAGTTGGTGTGAAATTGTTGACAGGAAATGTACGTGGTCCGCAACACCATCATTTTTTGATTGACCACCTCGTTAGAACAAGTAAATCATGTTGGAGTCCCACAGATTTCCGAAAAAGAGATCTAACTCCGTACAATTGCTATAATGAAATTGAATATCACATGTTGTTCTTTGTTGCAGCACTGCAGAGAAATTCAAATTTGTACTATTTGCCTAGGTTTTGACAAATTCCGTCACGTTGCTGTTTAAGCCATGTCCACACACACTGGAAGGAAGCACACCCCCAACTTTATTAAGCTATGGGGATGCTGAAGCTAGGTCTCTACGTCATACCATCACAAAATAATTCAGCTTGCGATACACATTTTTTGTGTGGGGCTCCTCAGTGTCATTAAGCTTTTTGGTATTATGTTAAAAAAACCAGAGACATATGATACTGAATTAGAAAATTCGTTTTCCATACAGCCTTCACCATACTTTTTTTGTATCAGAGTGTCCAAAGTGCCAATACTTTTGAAAAATTTGGGGTCAAAGTTGTTTATAACTGATGCAGGCGATTACGTTTTCGCTGTACTGGTGACAACCATAGTGTATAGACCATGTGCAAATACCAATTGAAAACTGGGGACTTGGAATGTTCTGGGATGTAATGGACAGGTGTATTGTAAGTTCTCCAGCAGTATCGTAAGTCTTTGGTCCAATCGATTAGATTTAAGCCGATGAGATGAATAGCATGATAGGCGGTTGAACATGTTTATCTTTTGAAGTTAGTTTCTGCTAAGCATAACTTCCCATTATTCTTTAGTCTTTAACATGTTTGCATAACGGATGTGGAGTTCTGTCAATACAATACGTAATACCTTTTGCCCTGTCACCTACCTCTCAACTTTGTCGATCTCAATCCCTACAAAAGGCGAACAACCCTGCTTTCACTATCAACACAAGTTTGACACCATAATACAATGCGATACATATGTGAAAAAAACTCACAAGAAATATAAACTCCAAAATTTAACAAATTGGGGGTGGGGGGCGACTACAATCACTTCAGCGTTCCAATGCATGAGGGAAGCAATAATCGACAAGGCACCAGGCATGCAATACGTCCACACGGGTCACCACGTGTTCGTTTGTTTATCAACAAGGATTAATTTTCTCGGGTTTTCTACAGTAGTAAGTACCTGAGTCCCTAGCCCCTCGTTCGAAACTAACAAAAAACAGACGGCTCAAGTGAATAGCACAGCAATTGTAACGGCCGTGCGTACATTAGAGGCTCAGGGATTCAGTTGGTCCAGGCGTGGTACGTATGGACCTTCCGGATCAAAGGTAATTTATCAGGCCGGTTTCAGCAGTCTTGCACGAGAAAAGGATTGTTCCCCGATTTAAAAATTAAAATTGGAATTTCTACTGTTTTTCGAGAAAATTTGTAGTATTAATGTATTAACTCTTAAAGGTAAATTATATTATATAAGGAACACATATATCAACTCGATTTCTGAATTGCTTGTGATATTTCGTTCGGCTGCAGTGTAAAAAGTTGGCTCTTTGAATGGACAAACACAGGCAACAGGCAAAAGGTATTACGTATGTATTGCGAACTCCACATCCGTAATGACAACATGTAAAGACATAATGTGGAGTTAGGAGTATGCTTAGCAGAAACTACTTTTGAAGTAGCAGTCGAACCACCTCCTTCTTTTCATCTTCCTTGTTAGAAGGTCGCCAAATTTTAAGTGGTGGCAGAAAGAATACTAAACCCGTGAGTAGCGTTGTAGAGGTTAAGGTACGGACGACGTGCAACGGCTACGGAACGAGCTAGGGTCTGACATGTCTGAGTCTGAGAGACGATTGAGAGCGCATCATATGTAGTCCCCAAGAGAGTTTGAAGTGGCAGCGCTCTCTGTTGTAGTGAATTTGCCGTTGTCAAGGTTGATGATTGCGCGCCCCCGCAGCACTGGAGTACTCGCAGGAATAGGAGTAAAATTAAGGGTTGATTGAACTCCAATACCTAATGGTTCCGAGGTGACTACCTCAAAAAAAGCAATTACACGCGCCGTACAAATGGCGGCGTTTCCACTGGAGATGTGCAGCTCGGGGTCAGAAGGGTAACACTTTTTAAATTTAAATATTTCCAGGTAAGGTATTTTATCGCCGAAGATTTCATAGGTAGGGCATTACATTATGGTTAATGTTTTTCTTCGAACCATGTAAAAATTTTAAGATTCAGATCGGCAAAGGCGGAAAAATCATTGGACATTGGGTCGACCTCTGAGCCTTATACCGAACTTCAGTGAACTTCGGAAATAAGCACACGGAATAGAATCGCATCGCGAGGAGTTTGACCCCGCCAAGGTCGATGACATCAATGGCGAAGGGATATCAGATCGGTCCGAAGTTTGTCGAATCCTTCGTCACAATGGGCGCGGTTAATTTGTATTGTCATTAGCGGGGATCATTATTAGCGCTAATTAATTAGCAATTTTTCGATCTCTGTACAGGGGTATTGCAATTGCAGTTCACTGCAGGTTGGAATCTTTTGCGTTGGGACTCACCGCTATATCAAGCTAGAAATTGCAATTTTGCACGAACCATGGTTAACCGATTACTTCATTTAAAAATGTATTTAATTATGTAGTAGGGTCTTTTTAATGAATCATACTTCTGGTATCTACAACACTCAAATTTATATTTTGTTTTAAACACTACACATGAATGATGTTGATGATTGATGAACAACAATTTTGCAACAAAGTTGGAACTGATTTGTTAAAAAGGGGATTAGCTTCACCTTGTTCAGATCTATGAACATTCAACGCCAGTAGTAATCGTCCAATCCAGTATTCAGAGGGAGGGTAGGAATCACATGGCTTGTTTATGACCCACGACTGCGACCCGAACAGAATCATGTCAATTTGCATACCTCACGTGCGAGTTCTTGACCAACAAGTCCTGCAGCCGACGTGATTGCGTTACCAGATTCATCCAACCCCAGGCCTTTAACAGGCTGTGGCTGGCACATTCTTGCGTTTTAGTTGTACTCTTACTTCTTCGATCTTCATTTTGAATAATCTCGAACGGAAACACTGAAAATAAGAAGTTTAATTTCAGTCGCGACTCCTTCTCGAAACCAGAATTCGCCCATGATATAAAAACTGGTCGTGCCTGGAAGGCTAAATATTAGTATTTATTTTTTAATTACTATCCTAGTGATACTCAAAATTACTGAAAATAAATTTTTAAAAGCTTTAAAATTTTTTAAAAATGAACTTTTTCTATGCTTTGTTTTGTTAAGTATTTAGCAAATGTTTAGATCAAGCGAAAGGGGATGGGTTGTGAACCATGTATTCAAAACCTATGGTGATTGGTTTACTATTTACGAAAATTGTACTTTGAACCAATAGACGCCAACCTTTTAAAACCAGGTATCACCCTAGAAAGAGAAAACTGTTGGCGGGAAGTCGCAGGTATATCAAATTCTGCTCCTGTGTACATCATGACATTGCTTGTTCATAGCCCAGAAAAGAAGCCTAACTTACATGATTGCTAAATTCAGCCAGATTTTTAGTATTTTGACTTTGACTTAGTCTTTTTTCTCTATGCATTTGGGTTTTAAAGGTAATTGCGTCCGCATTTTGAATATTATTGGGTCTAGCCTAGTACCAGGGAACCTTTAAAGCTTATGTCGTTTTTTGACATTGGTGGTCGGCAAGGGTGAATTTCGTCAATGTGAAATTTGCAAAAGATTGATAATGAATCGTTCTGACATGCCCGAAAATTTCAGATGACTCCGTTGTATGTACTAGGTCAGCCCTAGCCTAGCCCTAGCCTAGGGCCCCCGCCGTAGCTAAGAATGTTCACCATTTTTACGGTCATATTTAATCTGAAAGTGTTTCACTGAAAAGTAAATTACTTTTCCTTAAATTAGGGTGTCAATCAAATAACGTAGCCCAATTATTAGCTGAGTTACAGACAAAACTTCATGACAAAATGATCCAAAATCGTTAGTGTGTGGGCACTTGTATGTGACCTCATTGGACCTCCTTATTCTTTACTGTATGGGAAGGACCCTATTAGCCCAGACTAGTCGGCGAATTACTGTTGTGAAATCTATTTTACAGGCACAAAATTATGCGGGCGATTTATATATATATCTAATCATATCACAATAGTATTATCGCGTTTTTCCGGTTAAAGCTTTATGTAGGATTAAAATCACCCACATCCTCCCTCGCTAGTTGTAGGATAAGATCATCGATTTATAATGCAGGTATCACAGGTGCGAATCCAACCATGGCCTTTTTCAAATTAAAATGTATTTCAATCTTATTAGAGTAAAGAGACATCTTACATAAGTCCAGTAGTTTGTATGGTAAAATAGATTCACACAGTAATTCGCAGACTAGTCCGGCGAATAGCGTTGCCGTACTGTATAGGGGAAGGTTGTAATTTCTACCAAAATGTCTTTGTTTCGGTCTTCGGACCTCATAAAAAACCTGGGTGTTCCTATGGACGTAGGGGTCAAGCTGGACAATAATTCCGGTATGCGTACCTACCCAAATAGATAGAAAAGGCCAACTCGAACCAATGATACCACCTAGTTTAACAGAATTTGGGTGGGTATGTACGATGATCAAAGTCGGCCAACTCTACTCTTCCTACTGTCAGGGCATATCATATGCACATTAAATAAAATATACCTATCATGATGGTTAATGAGTTTCAAGTGTCACTATCATGAGGAATATTCAGGCCAAGTCATGTTCCTGTACTTGGCGAAAAATAGCACTTGCAATACAGCCAATCACCTTACCAAAAACTATGTGTTTAATGGTATAGGCGATGGCACGCAGGTCAATAGGTTAGCTTGGCCGGACCTGCCTCCGGAACAAACCAAGATGCAGAGATATACAAGGAATCACATGTAGAAATAGCTGAAATGTTCAGGTGAACCAGGGCAGCTGTATCTTCTCATCTTGGATAGATAAATCTGGAGGACCAACAAAAGTCCATTCAATATAATTTACCTTCCGTTTGCAAGGGCCCTATTACATCTTTGTATGGAGACTTTTTTGATATTGGGGCATTTCATTACAAGTTCCCTGATTACACTCACAAAACTATTTCTATTTTTGTGAATGAAACTATAAGATTATAATTAGTTTTTATTCTTCCTTCCTCGCGTGATCTGTCTGTCACATCTGATCATGGATGGTCCGACGCTGCATCGTTCTAGCTTGGTTATATGCACACACCACACATCCCCACCACAATGCTGTGTAATATACCATGATGTACCGATTCGGCGGTGAAATGTTGTAAGGACTCAGGGCCAAGGACTTGGGAAAAAGGACCACACATATTTGCCGTTTGCCTGCCACGTACCCTTTGCCATTACTCACATTTCAGATTAATCACGTCGGGGTAATACATACCATAGGTCGATATTCTACACGCCGATTACCGGTATGCATCGGTGCGATGCACTTGCTTTCGGGTTGGGTTGTGATTGTTTTACCTTCTTAAAAAATGATATACATATTAGCTTTCAACAAATAGTGTTTGAGAATTTCAACCGCCCGCAACTAAATCCAGATCAGACCTAGAATCAGGATCAGTAACATTTCATGCCCCTTTCATGCGTAAACATTGTTTAATGCCTATTCACAATTCAAAAATTTCACAACCTAAGCAGCTCAGACATTATCGAGAATTGGGTAGGTACGCATACCGGAATTATTATCCAGCTTACTCGGTGCGTTCACTATTGGATCGTTCATTAATCCAAACTTACACCCCTTAAGCCTGTTCTTAGATTTCTTTAGATTTAGTTTTAGTTTTAGATCAATTTAAGGATTTAAGTGTTTTTTCTCCATTGAACCACCATTGAAGCAATTTTAGTGCTGCAGTCGCTATCAGCTTGCTACTGCATGAACACCTCCCTCTAGAGTTTGCTAATGTGAACCTTCTTACCCTAGCCTAGGGCCTAGGCCCTAGGGCCTCCACTAGGCCGGCTATAATCGGATTCTTTAATTCTGGGACACGGCGTACGCACAGAGAGTTTGATACAAGCGTTCATGCATTCAACTTACGGACGACTACGCCCTACTGCGCCTTGTCTTTTGAGGCTCTCGCGCGCGATCGCACGCAGTCGCGCATCTAAAATGCTTTGATTCGAGCCGATTTATCGCGCATCTTGTTAAAAGCCGGCTGCGAGTTTTCTTCCTTCGTATTTGAGCCGGCAACCCAGCAAAATACTTCCTTTGGCAATATTTAATGGTAAATGATCACGGAACACTATGCTTATTAAAACGCTCGTTACACACACGCAATTTCAGTAGTGTGAACTGCTGGTAAATCGGTTTCCGGAGAGCAAAATCTGCGGGTATTAACTCCACAAATGTATCGAACTCCAATGGAAATACCGCATGGACGGTGTACGAAAAAATGAACACGGACTATGTGTAAATACTGCATGAAGTAAACGTCGTAAATTCGAAGCCTTCGCACTGTTAATCGCACGTGGTTTTGTTTTGATTGAGCCCGAGTTTTGATAGCTACAATGGCGCCTCGGGCGAATGGTTGAGGGGTCTTTACAACCATTACGGAAGTAGAATTTTCAGATATATTTTCGACATGAAGAAAGAAAATAGCCGGTACCACACCTTCGTAGGTCAATTATTTGTAAACTATGCCGAAATTTTTCACAGAAGAAAGGTGCCGGTGAAGGCGTCGCCGATTACAAATACAAGTAAGAACTCGAACATCATGACATACTTGACAATGACACACGTTGATGATACGTTATCAAGCATCGTGAATCGCCATTATTAATGGAAAACGTGAGCTAGCTTCCAATTAGTTTTAAGATAATTCTGAATAATGTGGACTGAATGTTGCCGACTTACGGTTCTTACAATTGCTAATGATTTCGTTTGACTGTTCGTGCATGCCCATTTTACTCTCCCCTAGTCTAGACAGACTAGATTTCAAAATGAAAAAAAAAAAATCTGCTCATGTTCGAGGTTCAAGGCCGGGGTGAATAATTCTTTGAAATTGATACACTTGAATGATACAATCTACTGACATTAGTAATTTAATTAAATCTTGAGGTGACAGTCTAAGTATGTAACTAACTTGTTTACTAATCTGGATTGAAGTAATTAACAATACTATTGCTACACCTGAATTGAAAAAGCATGAGCTTAACTGCTTCTGGTCACAAATAAGTTGCCGTCCTGACCTTGTATGCTGCGATGCAGCTTATGCTTTGAAAAGCTCGTCCCCAGCCAGAATTTGGGAGCTTTTAAAAAGCTCTTCTGCAGCTCGCCCTTAGGGAGCCTAGATGAGCTTTTCAATGCTCCTTGGAGTAAATTCAAAAGACAAGGTTGACTACTGCAGCACTGCATCAACGCGAGATATTGCCGTGTCAGGCGTTGGAACATACGCTTCCGAGGGAAGGATAGCCAGCGCTGGGTTTTGGTTACGTGTTCCCAGAATTAAAGAATACGAGGTATAGCACATGAATGGCAATGAGATGAGGCTAGGTATATGCGCCGTCAAATTTCTGAAACAAATGGCATGTGCGTGTCCGTTGAATTGCGTATTAGATTTCCGTTGCCAAGCGTTCGTCACACACTTTCGGGTTCCGGTTGACGTGCGAATGGCAGGATTTTGTTGAGAATGCTGTGATTGAAAACTAAGCCTAGAGTTACTCTGACTCATCATAATTCCTTTTCTCTGCGTCAAGACTAGCCAGCTTTCCACCGTAAAAGGAAGGAAACTTCTACCGTGTGATGAACGTTTTTAATTGGGCGTACTCGTATCACGGTTTTAGAAGCAATTCCATATACAATAACGTGTTGTGCAGTGCCAATGAGTGTGTAAAATGAATAGGCTGCGAAGCAAAAAGGTTTCGCCAAATATTCGCACGTTTGTCGGAGCTAATAAAAAATTGTTTAATATATCCTCGCTCGTAAAACAGCACACACTTGCCTCTGAAAGGTCTTTATCAATAGAGTATAAAATTCATAATGATTAATTCTGAGATACAAAATTAAGGGGAAATCCTTCCCATATAATTGTATTAGTTCCACAACAGTACACAGCGGCAGTACTGTGGGGGCCCCCATTTTAAAATCAACAGGGAAAGCAAATTGTAGATGTTAATTATTGTTATTTTTAAGCATTTTTTGCAAATCACGGTTGATGATTTGTTTTATAGGAGTTAGCAAGTCTTGGGTGAGTAATTTATCTGAGTTGTATTGGAATTCATGAATGCTGTACCGTTTTTAAGTACACTCTCGCAAACCTAAAATAGAGCGGTCCATAACGGAAAACGTCAGTCGATTACCAGAATGCGTCTGATTTTGCTAGTATAGTAGGGTTGCATTGCAAACAAACTAATTCCCACAAGATAGAACTGTGACAACGCATAAATAAAGGAATACATAGTTGCGTGTTACGGGCAAACAACTTGCGTGGGATGTAGACGCCTATTTCAGAAAAGGAATTGTGATGGTGGACTATATTATATAGCTCAGTCGGGGGATAGCGCTCAATCGGGCGATGTACTTAATCAGGCGACCTCACTAATAGTACTACGGCGCTTTTATATCGCCAAATTGGCGAGAATTGCTATTTGTTGACTATCATCAGTGACTCCAAAGGCAAACGAGTCTTCACAAAATGATTTGGCCAATTTACTTAATACAAATTCTAAATTCTCGACACACCAAAAAAATTTCATCGTGACCACTTTTTATGCTACATTAGGTAAAAGTGGTATTTTTTTAGAAAAGAAACCAGTTGCTATATTGAATTGAATGCTTGGCGCCATCGTCTGGGGCCATGTATGAAATTAACACAACAAGTAGCGCGGGGAGTCAGCCCAATAAGCCTTGCGCGGAAAACCATATTATCAACTGGAGTTGGAAACTGCGTGTTAACTCCATTGTTCAACGCTGCGCCATTGAAGGGAACTTACGGTACGTACACAAAACCTACGTGCAGAGGACTCGGTCCGGGTCACGAATGGCTACACTAACTAATGTAAGCATGGCACTTGAATTTGACCAATTCAAGACCTTTTTTATTCAAGTCCAAAAGAAAAGTCTGATATGCCTTGACACGATGGTACAAATATACATTCTGCCTAGATCAGTCTCAACTTCCTAGACTCAGTTGCCTTCCCGGTTACCGTCCATTCTCATGCAGTTTCTTTATCGAGTTCTTACCAAATATCCCAACAAAAGTCATACGATAAGTAAAAATGCTGGATAGATTCACTGAAACTTGTAATTATAGAAATTACTTTAGAGGTAGAGGGACTCATGAGGAGAAAGTATTAGTCAGGTAGCCATTGGTCCAACTTATGGCCTGACCGTAAAACTTGAGTAGGAACAATTTTTCTGCTGAAAATGATAGATAAGGGGGTGTAAAATAAGAATCTTCCGGGTGCCACCTTGGGAATCATTGAGCATTTTGAGAAAATCCAAGATGGCGTCGCCATAACATGATCATTATCTATACAACCCTATATTAGCAAACGATGGAGTTACTAGATATAACTATAGGAACAATGAACAAATGCATGGCACTTGCAACATTTAGTCATACTCCAAATTTCAAAATGGAGCCAAATCTAATAATTTTAAAAATGCATATAACAGCAAAGTACCTGACGATAAACAAAAATAAACATGAAGTTCTAAGATTATGTTGTTAGACACACTAAATGTATTTTGATACTTTTAACGTCTGTTGTAACATGAGTCAATCAATATGGCAGCCAAAACTGAATATTTCAAAAAAATTACTTGACACACCAAATGTCTAAATATTACCTTCAAGTATAAATCTGTGTCAGAACAATTAGAAAGTACCCGCTGATCATAACTATGTGATACCAGGTAATCCGGATAACTAAAAATGGGTCAAATATAAATTGAGTGCAATCCTGTGAAAAAAATGTAATTCCTATGGTATTTTTGACAACTTTGCACCATATTAGTTTATTTCGATTTGGGCATTCTAAAACAATGACATGTATGTTGTACATTGGTTAGATCAAAGGGACATTTTCTAATTGTCAGTTGACACATGATTTCCGATTGAAGGCGTAATACTTTTAAATTTGTACCAGATTTTTTTGAAGCTGTCCCGTTGGCTGCCATATGATGACGTCAGGTTACAATTTTAAAATATCAGAAATACATTTAATTGTGTCTAGCCAACATAAACCTTAAGTACTCTAGTTCTATTTTTTTCGCGGTATTTGCTGTTATATGGCTATTTTAAAAATTATTGGATTTGGCTTCCATTGAATTTGAAGTATGACTTAATGTTACAAGTGCCAAGTACTTGTTCATTGGATCATGTATTATATAACTCCATAGTTTTATAATATAGGGTTGAATAGATACTTCTTATTTTCTGGCGACGCCCATTCTGGATTTCTCAAAATGCCAAGGATGCCAGGTGGCACCCGGCAGATTCTTATTCTACCACACTAATCTATCATTTTCAGCAAAAATATGATGTCATACTCAGCTTTACGGTCACATGAAGGTTCTAATTGACTAATTACAAAGTACGATTTGAATTGTCAACACAAAGCGAACAAGGCTTTGAAGTCAGTCATTTAAGTAGTCTCATATTATGCGCCATTGTTCTCAATATGCTGCCTTAGCGGGACGTTACACCCATTACTATTCACTCAAGCATTCGCTATAAATGCCCTACAGTTGATACTTAGTAGTTTTCTGGCTGGTTTCAAGATGCACGATTCGTCATGCATTATAAGAATTCGGGCCTTCGCTTTTATCATTGTGTCTTTTACATAGGCCGCTGGCATTATAAGGCATGACTGCATACCACCGTTTTTGTGGGGAACCCCGTCACCCGTGGTACAAAATAAAATGGGCCAACGCCGCGATATTTCAAGTTTGACTGGGCGACTTCACTTTTTCATTCATCAATTTCTCAATCGCCAAGTGATCTGGAATAAAACAGCCAGACCCTCGCAAGATAGATGAGAAGATTGTGGCACGGCAAGTTAGCTAGGTTGTGAGTATCACAGCACAAAAAGGCTATGGGTCAGACACAAAATTAACGTGTGCCCGGCCCGTTTCAACTAACGATCTAGATATAGGTAGAGCATCATGCCTCGAACAGGGCGGCCTATAGTAAAAAATTAAAATGATTAAAATCAAGTGAAAAAATGATAAAGGATCCAAACAAAAGTCGGCAAACCACTGTGAAGAAGCAAGATGACTGTGCTAGTTTCAAGAATGTCTCAAGGATGAGTAATAAATATGAAAATACAATTAAACCCAAAATTAGCATAGACAATCGAGAAACCATTTCTTGATCGTGCATAAACTATCAATTAGAAATTGAGTACACTAGACTTAAGCGCAGCTCTCATAATCTACATGGAACATTTGTTGTATGGAAGTATGATTACGTGTAATTGCTATGAGAGGTTCCGGTGGCACGGAAAAAGGAACTTGTAAAGTTGTAGGCGATTTAAGGTACTTGGGAAGTCTTCTGAGCCGTGTTGAAATAACAAAACAAATTATTTTTGCATTTATTTAAGATTTCCACCAAGCTACCAGCTGTTGCATCAAACATGAGTACATCAGGTGAGAGTAGTGATAGTGAGCCTGGGCAGCTTGAGCCAGCTATTGCACCCTTGGCACCTAAGGTTATCCTGCGGAAGAGGGTCAGGTTGAGGTGTCTGCCAGTTCCTGCTTTCAGTTGCTTGATGAAGTAAGTGTAAAACAGAATTTGGAATTATGAAGATTATCCACTTTTTAAAGTAAATGATTCATATATTGTTAAGTGGGGGTGATGGATTAGTACACAAATTAGAGACCTTATTTTTTTTTGCCATAATACTGTTCTTCTGTTGATACATGTAATGTACCAAAATATTAAAACGTATTTTGTTGCTTCTGTGACTCTAAAGATAAGAACGTGATCATGTTTGTAAGAATAAACTTTAGGAAGCAACCTAAAAGATCTGTGAATTGGAATTAAAGAATGAACCAACCACTTTATATGACACATGCTGATGACTATTCAGCTCAAACGAGAAACTCCCTTGGAATTTGTGATTTTTTACAAATCTATTCAGTTCATATTTTGTTCAAAAGCGATTGGAAAAAAGAGGAGGACTGCTCGGACTGGGCACTTCAAAAAGGAAAAACTGTTGAACCTTTCATATGGATAATTGGCCAAGTCCAATTCCATCGACTAATATCAACCACGGCATGCCGTGGACATGATGCCTTGATGAATCAAAAGAGAAATGATAAAGCTGCTTCAAAATTCATTTGTTTAACCATTCATCACAGTCACATTTGAAGGATATAATGGAATCGTCTTTAGATTTTCATCAAATGGCATTTGACTTCCAAATTACAAGAGTACTGGTTGAGTGATGTCAAATGCTTTCTGTTTTGAAACCAAAGGGATGTTATGATTACTGAAGCTGCAGGCAGATGAACAGATCACAAGTCGAAAAGCGAGTCCAACGAATGGGCTGGAGAGTGAGAGAAATCCTGGTAATCGGATTACAAAGTTGAATTGGTACTTACTCATATCTCTTGGTTTTATTATAAATGGTATTTTATTTTCCAACATTTGCATAAAAATGTAAAGAGAAATGAATTGAATAATTGGAGAAACGAATTGGGTTTAAATTTTAATCACACAAGGTCGGCATATTGCAGTTTACAAATTAAACCATTTTTGTCATGTTTTGACCGTTATTCCAAGGTTAGGGCAGGCTTAAAACCAGGGAACCAATGTGCACAACTCAAGGCAAAGTATACTGACCTTCACCGCATGCTTGCAAGGTATACTGTCACTATGCAGACAGATCATTGCCATAGCAATTCAGTGCTCCTTGTCTGTAAATAACTTTAATGATCACTGGTGTCAATGTTTAAAATCCATGTATTTGTGTTTGTCACATTTTCTTAATCAGGAATTTATTGTAGGAACAAAGTTTGTCAAACTGGATCAATACAATTGGCAAGTCACGGAGCATATGATACAAACACGGTACTTCGAACCACACATAAATACTTTACTAAACGCACACTTAACACTAATATTACTAAAGGAATAGTGAAACGTTACACATAACATTAACACATTCCAGTCACACAAGGTGACGCATGTTTCGATCCATCATTGGGGCCACCACCTGCATTACCTTGATCGGCAAGTAGTACACGACTTTTATGATATCAGCATGCACTAAGCCGTATTTTCTCACTTGTCGTCCGACATTACGCGCACCATCACCAATCACACATCACCCCTAGCCATTACCCCACCACGCACTATACTACAAATCATAACATTACCCAACCACGCCCCAGTTACAGATCAGTCGTACACACCCACTATTTCCACACCCAAATCATTCGAACACGACATTGATAGGGCATGTCGCCGACCATGCAATCCTTACCCATCCCCCACCTAACTCAGCAAGTAGTTTCCCACCATCGCTACCGCCAGCGATGGTTGGTAAGGGCTATATGCTGCTTTATTTGATGTCCATCTATTGTTGCTCTCTTATCAATTAGAGAACACACTACACATAAATTGGAACAACCACCTTTAAGGGCACATAATGTGGACCCAGTTATTGCCATTTTTCGCACATTCTTGTTTAAACCCATCAACATCATGGCCAATTTTTTTCGTCTCCTGGTCTATTTTTTTAGGACCCAACATCTCAGTTGGCACTTTAATTATCAAAGGATATTTGTACTAACATCCTACTACCTTTGCTCTGTAAAAAATTACCACACATTGTTCTGTGTCAGTCTGCATATATTTGATGTACCTTTCGTGCGTGTGCCTTGCATTACTAGTCATACTCCCTTCATACCTCATTCACATTACACCCTCTGCGTTGCGACACAATTTGCCATGTACATGTTCACTTTTTACAATCCTATGTCCGGCTTGTCCTCCGCTTCCATAGTGCCAGAAAGTGCACTTTTTTGTTGACTACACATTTGGTCACAATTGTATGTTCTCACAGTACTATTGCCGTGCACACCCTTATATCTATATCCACTGCAAGGTGGTAGTCCACAAAAGGGTTATGCTGATATTCATTAGTCTTAGCCATTTTAAGATAATTACCTTACTGCACCACTCACTGGATCCAATCAGTCTTCAAGCATGCATATATTTGCAACCACCAACATGAGGTATCTCATGACTATCGATACACATATCAGCATAGATATGATCCGTACTGTCTCTCCTGTCTATCAGGTATTAAGGCGCATCAGATACATGCATGGAGTTAGATGATACCATCCGTCTCTGCGTTCGATACGTCGCGACGGGGCATATATTATAACTGTTGCACTACCGATCAGTGTGAGTATCGCTATGTCAGTACTGATCTGTGAGATCATCAAATTTTGTCTCTCTGTTGTAGCCCGTTTCCTAATGCATACATTGTGCAATGTGTTTCTACAACTATTACTCAAACAATGTTTTCTCACCTAAGCCACGGACTGTGACCGAGAGTCCTATTGAAAGAGGACACCACTCAATCGGAACAGCAATCCCCCCAACCATTTTTACTCATTCGCTCCATACATCGATACATCCCTATGGCAGGCATCGTTTTTGCAATTTGAAAAAATGTGTGTACATGCGGGTTAGGTATGCAAATGATTGTACCTAATTGATTTAAATATTGCGGTTTAATATTTTATTCCCCGTATCGCTCAAAATCGGTACATTCGACACACACCAAACATTCCATTCGCTACATGATAGTCCATCACGGCATGCATACGTTTTTGCAATTTGAAATGTATGTGATATATGCGGATTAGTATGCAAATGAGCTAATTAACATATGCGTAATTTGCTGTATCTCTGAAACGGTACATCGGATAGGCAAAATTCATTCGCTACATGAGGACTACGATGGGTATGGGGAGGGTGTTGTGAGGTGTTGAGGGAGGTGGGTTGGGTGTTGGGGAGGGGGGAGGGGGTTGTTGGGTGTTGGAGAGGGAGTGGGGTGTTGGGGAGGGGGGGTGTGTGTTGCAGTGTGGGACGGGGGTGGGGATTTGTGGGGGTGTGTGGGGAGGGAGGTTTGGGTTATATGTGGGTGTGGGGGAGGGGGTGGGGTGTTGCGGAGGATGACGGGTTGCATGTTGCGGGTGGTGTTGGGAAAAGGGGAGCCGTGTTATAGGGTATTGTGGTGGGGTTGGGGGTGCTGGTGGGGGGGTTTTTTTTGGGGGGGGGGGGAGGGGTTGTTAAAGAGGGGGTGGGTGTTGCAGGGGTGTTGGGGATGAGGGCTGGGGTGTGGGGATGGGGATGTGGTATTGCAGGGTGTTGGGGATGAGGGTGGGGTTGGGGAGTTGTGGGGGGTGGAGTGTTGCGGGGGTATGGGGAAGGGGTAGGGTTGTGAAGTTGCATTTATCGCATGTTAGTGATAGCAACATTCGGCGGGGACAATTGTACGCAGCGAGGTTGTAAATACGAGTCGCCTTGTCGTTTTCAGAAACATCAGTGTGTGATTTTATTCTGGCTTTCTTTTCCACTTTAATTTTTGAAGGAGTTTGGCTGCTGGTCAGATTTGGACAACCAAAATTTCATCAGAATTTCATATTATATGCCGCCTTTTGACAAATCTTTTATTTATGAACTTCTAGGACATAGTAAAGTGGTCTTCAAGATAAAAATCAGGTAAATTTGATGGATTTGGAGGCTGTTATTTTTATTTAAAATTGGTGGTGGTTAAAGGCGGACCAATACACATTAACCTTTTGTGACTACAAATTCAGTGATATAAATGACCAATGTTTAAAATAAATGTCAAAGTGTAGTCACAATTATTGGACTAAGGGCGCCCTGCACTATTGGGATGTTACCCGTTGATACCTTGTACATCCAAGTTCTGACACATGCCATTATGCCAAACCGGAGTGCAAATACCTTATTGCCACCGTAAATGTTAACCCTTTAAACCCGAATGTTGCTGCACTGGGTGCCCCAAAGGAGTTTGGCTGGTGCTATTGGTGTTGGCAATTGACGTGTTTGGCAGTCACTCGTAATGTGGTCCAATACAGGTAGCAGTTGTGCTTTCTTCTTGCATGTCCTTATCCAATGCCCATCCAGTGTGTGTTGTAAGGAAAAAAGTGTCGTTAAAACTGACTCAATGCAAGCCTTTAGATTCTCTCATTGATGGGCAATCAAAAGCATGAAACTTATATCTTCAACTCCAAATATCTGCACCATTTTTGTTTTTTGTTGGTGAGGCTGACTAAAAGGATGTTTTTGGTTCAAGGTTAATCGTAATTGTCACCAATGCATGATGTGGATCCAGTCATCTTTGATTAAGAGCACAGATGCGTACCGAGGGCCTGGAGGACCTCGGGGTGCGGAAGGACCTCTGATAAGTTAAAATAGGCTCCTTTTTTGTATAATTTTTGCGACCCTCCCCAGGGGTGCTTGCAACTGCCTCCACTTCCCCGCTTGGGTTACGCTAGTGGATGTCACAGTATCATGTAAAGGGGGAGTTACAAAGAAGCACAAAAAAGCCACCGATTTTCGAAAGAAGAAAAGTGCAAAACAACAACAATACACAGTTTGTGTTGTGCTTCTCTGAATGAGTTAGGGTGTCATTGAATGATATTGTTTAACCATTGGTCATTTACTATTTTGGACCGTGACTCAGAAAGGTCAACTTCTTTTGCCGCGGCTAAATCAAACTCACACAGACATTAGAGAAACAGAACGCGGAGCTTGAAAAGGCGGACAACTTTCCAGAGAGCAGGCAACACTGAGAATACTAAGATGAGGAGCAGCTACTCAAAGCATAATAATGAAATCATCCAAGCAGATGAGAGAAATTATCAATATGAATTCAAATGAAAGGTAAGAGTGATTTTCATTATTGTTCATGTACATTTGAAAGAAAACCATATTCGTTTATGTTTGCATGTTTTAAAAAAGTTTCAAAACAAGTTGGAATCAGGTTTGTTAAGGGGTACTTTAATATCTACCGTATATATTTAAACAGTTTGGCAGGGTTTTCACATTAGTGTTGCGTTTTTGCGTCTATGACGCACTTTTCCAAAGGTGGACACACTTTGGTCTAGATAGAGTAAAATTTTGCGTGTATGTGGACGCAAAATATGCCCTTAAAACTATACAAAATCACAGAGATTGCTCTGGGCACATTTTCACAATATTGATCACCATTTTCACTCAAACCATAATTATTCTGTTACTAGTAAATACATTAGCAAATCGTGAAAAAAATTAAGGTTTAAAATTGACTGTATTTACGTCTTTTTTTTTTTATTAGTTACTAACCTCTCTCACCGTCCCAAAGGTATTCAAGATACTCCAGTTCCTTGGAGTTTAAGGGTCATCAGGGTAATTACCTTTACAATATGCCCAGTCTAGGTTTTTTGGAATTGGATGTGTATGGATGGTTTGCAGTCAATTAAGTATTACACATGGTCAACCTTAACAACGCATATAATTTGAAGTTGAGCACTTTTTCAACCCTCAGGGAAAACATTTGCGTCCAAGTAGACCGCAGCACTTTTTTCAAAACCTATTGTGAACCCTGCAGTGGGGGTAATGTAATTTGATTGGTTCCTGCTCGGTTTAAATTCAACAATTGTAACTGGGTATTACACACTACATATCACTCTATATTGAAGGTTTATATGCATGTCATTTGCTACATTCCGTGGACACTGTCAGTGGTGTTATGTTGCTTGTTGAGTTCAACAGATTTTCGTTTTAAGTCACTGGTTGATGGCGATCCTATTTTGTTTGATTAAAGCCAGAAGGAATCTAAAATTAGATCGGAAGATTGCTGAATTATCTGTGTTAAGAATATGCTCTGGCCTTGTTCTTCAATATCCCAAAAATAGTGGTAATTGCCTTGGTTTCAATTTTCATAAGAGAAGAGTACCTAATTTTTAAAAAAAATCAATTTGGTTCATCTTTACAGCCTACAAGAGGAAAAACGGATTTTTGGGAAAGGAATATAATCGTCTTCCAAGAAAGAGGAGATAGAGAAGCAAACCAAAGAACTCAACAAACAGATCGAAGATTTGAGGTTAGAAATTGGCCAACGCAAGCTGGAGGCCAAAAACCTGAGGGAGGAATTAGGAACAAGGGATCGGCAGATGGAGTTGGAAAACAAAGAGTTAGAGACATTCGTGGAAGAGCAGGAGAAGCTTAAGGATAAGTTGGTGCAGGTTCACTCTCTGCCAGGGCAATTAGGCAAAGAGATGGACAAGATGAACAAGACCAAAAAGTAAGAATTATATTTTATTCTACTTGAGATTGTTTACAAAATTTCATTGGTTTTTATGTGATATGAGACGTATCACACAGTACAGCACATATTCATCAACAGGATACGCATACGCACTGCTCGGGCCAATCAAAGGTGCAAAGTAACAATGGTGTGATCACTTTAAAAAGCTGGGGTAGTTCATTTTAATGCAAATGACTTCTATTCTTGGTTTTATGATTAAAATTTAAAAAAAATGACTGATTATGGCTCTAAGAAACTAAATACAGTTAAGGTGCAACAAGAGATTTTGAGGCATCCATGTGAGGTGTCATATGTGGTGATTTCATATAGATTAGACACTCAAAAGATTTCTTACCTTGTATTTTGGTACAGAAATGTCTTAAAAGTGAAAACAAAAGGTGATTTTTATATGCTAATATTTCAATATAAAACATAGGCTGAACTTCCTATTTGCTCCTATAGGAAAATACAAATTTCACAATTTTGTACCAAAGAAATATTTCTCATCTTAATCCTTTCAGGTGGGGATATTTTTGATAGAAAGCTTTACACCAAAGCAAAAATCAGAATTTTCAGATTTTTTAGAGACACCTGTAATATAAAATCTCTCGTTGCACCTTTAAGCTGCTAAGTACTTTATAATCTTGCAGTGAAGTAGAAAGACAGAGAGGTGAAGTTGATGAGCACTATGCAGAGCTGGCTTTGGGCTTGCAAGAACTGCTTAACAGACAACAGGGCTTGACAGAAGAAAAGTTCCAATTGGAGAGGGAGAAACAGAAAGCACAGAGACAGCTGGAGGACACTCAGATTAAATTTAATCAGCGCATGAAAGACTATGAGTATGAGAAGGAAAAGGAGGCTGTTTATTTAGGGGATAGGTAAGAAATGCTTTAAGCCAAGAAAATCAGATGGATATGCTACTAAGGCAGAAATTTGCATTGCCATATCAGAGAGCAGGGTCCACTACCTAGGGGTTTTGATTTGGTGCTACAAGTCCCCAGTTCAAACCCTGGTCGGGTCACTTGCTGGTGTTTAATCAGGAACTATATATTCTGGATTCAATTTAAATTGATTGAAATTGGATTTCTGTTCTTTGGATTTGGGCAAACCAACCATGAAAAGGGATGGTTAGCTGTTGTTCCAGGGCAATTTGACAATCTTTGTATCTGGCAGCAAGTTGCCAATATGATGTCAAGATTTTGAATTTGCCAGTAAAGGTTGTATTTGCCATATAAGCTAAAGTTGAAAAGATAATACAATAATAATAACATAAATTCATTTAATTTAGTGCCCACCACAACACATGGTCTCCAAACTTCACAAGAAAGCAAAGAGTAAAACTATATAGTACATAAACTAAGTTCAAATTATAAATAGTGATAAACCAAGAAATTTGAAAAGGCAACTGATCCATATCTCACCCCATGAGCCAGCCACAGATGCTCCCTTATGTATGACATCTATACCATCATCGTTTTGCTGCAACATGACACATAAGTCATCATCATTCGATATTAGCTTCTAAATTCCGGACATAAATTTGCATGTTCATTTCACACTGCTGCAATTGTGCATGAGTAAATTATTACAAACTTGCCATTTATAGATAGAAAAGAGAACTTATTTAACAGTATTCAAATTTCCTCAATTTATTTTGTGTGTGTGTGTTTAGAGCAACCCTTGATTTGAGCCTTCGTCATGTCCAGATGGAGAAGAAGAACCAGCATGACATATATGCCAGGAAGCTAAGAGAAAAGGAGAGGGATTTAAGGAATCTGAAGAAAACACAACTACAGTTTAAAGTTTCACTGGATGCACAGGAACATACTAAAGTGAGAACAAAAAAATGCAGTTAAAACACAGTTAAGAAGTATGTGCATGTATGTGACCCAGTCTGATCTGCTGACCAATTTCAACAGTTATGAAAATTCAATTCGCTTGCCCTCCACCACTAATTTTGGGATAGGATCAGTTGGTTGAAAAACTTTTTTTAATTTAAATTTTTTATATATATCATAGCCAAAATGTAAAATTAAATCTATATAATAAAACAAAGATTAGATCTAAACTTCGTGGCCATTGTACATTTACAATAACAGAAAAAATGGGTCGGTTGTTACGTGAAGTGCATCACTAATGCATTATGGGTTAAAACACCATGCCGCTGTAGCTGTGCGTATAGCAATGTGCCACCAAGTTTATGTGTAAGTGTTACGAACCAGCGCTTACAGGAGCAATTCGCTCTGCGTATGCCTGTGCCTGCATATTTTGTTACACTATAAGTGACGCCCACATAAAATATGGGAGTGTATTTCACTTTGGATATCGCTGCATGGAGGAACAGTTAAATTTGCACTGGAGAGTTTAAGAATCAAAATATATACAGAGGCTTTTAGGATGTATGTGATTTTTCTTCAATGTTCCTTGCACTGGAGAAATGTGAGGATGTGGGAGTACGAAAAAAATTTAAATATGGAGAGTTACTGGGTGCAATATTGACGTTTTATAATTAGGAATAAAATATAGGAACGGGGGAATGACAGGATATAATGGGTACTATATGAGAACTTGAGGGGATAAGAAAAAAATTATTAGAATACAGAATGTTAGGAAACGGGACAGTGGGTGAGGATGAGTTAGAAGAAAAAGAAGAATGAAAAAGCCTTAAGAAAGAAGTTGCTGGTCTATGTTGACTTTTGTAGAAAATGGTAACTATGCCAATTTAATTTCTTTATTTTGACTGGGCATTTTATATGTTAAGAATAGAGTTTTTGTGGGATCACATGACCATTTTGTGGGATTGACTCAATACACCCTCTGGTCTTTTGCAGTCTGTTTATGATAAAGTTAAAGCTCAAGCTGACCATGGCCCTAAAGATGATGGCTCACTGCTTGAAAAACGGAAGGAGCTGCAGCGAGAGGTGGAACAGACTAAGCGCATGCTGGCACAACAGGTAAAACTTGGAGTTATAAAGATGAATGTATGTGTGTTTATTTCTCTTCTAATGTAGTTGATTGTGGGAATTGTTGGTAAGAGTTTCTGTTTCTTGATATTTCATAAGAATTGATGCAAATGAAAACAAGATTTGTTATTCTAGTCATATCTGTAACAACTTCTTTATTGCTTTGCTATCTTGAAACATTTGAATTAATCCATCAGTTGTCAAAATCCAGGTAGCCATAGATCTGTCTACACTTTATGCTGTCAATTTTTAATGTTCTTGTGTTTATGTACTTGCCAATATTAGAAGCTTAATATAGTAGTAGTAAAACCAGTTTTAAATCTGGGTTTGTCCCCACTAACGGGGGTTGGCAGATTCACCTCACATTCAGAGCAACACTGCTGTGTGAGGATTTTTTGGAGCAAAGATAATTGACCGGATGCCCTTCCTGATGTCAATGTGCTGGATGGCCGCCATTATCACTCCAGAGCCGACACCCTTGTAGCTAGATCTTCTTCTTAGTTCTTCCAGGGTAACCATGCAGTTACCCTCCTCATCGGATTTCCTTAAAAACCCCTTGGGGTGGCTGTTTAGCCTCCGACAATCGGCCCTGGAACAGGTAGTACTGGTTACCAGAATACCAGTAGCAGGCCCCCCAAAATGAGAACCTGACCTAATATGCCACTGCAAATTTATGTCTTAGAGCTATACTTTCCTGATTGTCTGCTGGTCTAAATGCCACAAGTGGGTCATTCTCCGATAAAGTGTTCAGAAACAATTTTTCGTGTCGCTCACAGTCATACACAGTTTAAAGCCTGTTATGCTCGTTAAGAATGAATGCTTATTAATTTAAATTATACTTAGGAGTTATGCTTTCAAAATGGTCTGGACTAGAAGTTGTAACCTGGCAAGAAAGTATCAAGCAATAAGGCTGATGATGCATAATTCTTGTTTTTCGCCATGTCGCCAGCCCAAATCCATTCTTTAAAATGTGTCCCTGCTCGTTACACAAGAGCGCATATCACAGGTAACATGTCATTTTTATCAGCCTATATTATGCCCTAATTATAAAGTTCCATACACGATAATATTGGAAGTTTCGTAAGAGTTCTCTGAGAGCATGTCGCCAATATTGCAGCCAGATACGTTACCATAATTCAAATAGATACAAAATTGCCAAAAGTAACGGTAGAAGAATGTTCCAATATGCGATAAATCAAGCACATGTCAATGTTATATTTTACATGTTTTGCATAAAAATCTGGTTTTGAAGTAACAATTTCCAGGCCTGGTAATGAAAGAAATCCCTCATGTTACGTTCATACCGCGACAGATACGTTACCTACCGCCCGCATCGCTCTTGCTAAACACCGTGACACACAAAGTTGAATACCACACCATGCTTTAGTATGGTGGTAATACCTAATAAGATATAGATATTAAGTTGGTAAAGCATGTACTTTTATTAAGAACGGCCCGATTAAGAAAAAGGCCGACCAGATACGTTACCCAGATACGTTAATTTAGTGTTAACGTTAGGCAATATACTAAAAATCGGATATTTTTTTAAGATCACCCATGCATTGTTCCGTGTTCTGAAAATATTAAAGTTTACGATTTTTAATGATTTTCAGGAATTCATTAATATTGATATTTGGTCATTTTGGAGACCAAACTTGAACACTTTATTGGAGAATGGCCCAATGGGCAAACAGATCTACAGTAAAGGTATATATTTTTTTCTTTTTAGAATTCGCTTACTGCGGTAGAGCAAGTGAAAGTAGAACAGAGCATAGCAGAAGAGGAGCGACTCCTCTATGAGCAAAGTGATCTGCGTATAGAAGTGGTAGAGCTAACCAGATTGGCAGCGATCAAGGGTGATGAGAGAGAACAGAAAGCTAGGGATTTTATGAGAGCCGAGCTCCGATACCATAGAGCCTTGGATGACTTGAAAGCCAAAGATTTGTCAATTATTGATAATAAGAAGAAATATCAAGAAATGATGACAAGGTGAGTTTCAATAATCAATCTGCATGGATTGTTTGTAATTGCAGTAAGTTGAATTTGGCAGACTAAGGTACAGTACATGGCAGTGAAAATTAAAATGTTAACAATACCAACCTCTAATAAATGCAAATAAGTGAGAGCAAAATTTACCCCCCCCCCACCAAAAAAATCGGAACATGTACTGGCAATAGTAGTTCTCTGTGTTATGTTGTAAGGACAATCCCTAAAGTTTCAACAAATTTCTCTGTGAAAATTGCCTAAATCCACAAATATGGAAAGATATGGGTATAAATAAGTGCTGGACCTGAGAAACATTTGCCAATCAACTTTTATTGTGAAACTAGCAAATTCCATTGTTTGGATCCAAATGCCTGTCATACTTTAATTGTCATTAATTAAGAAATATGTAAATTTGGTATGTTTCACAATTGTTTGTTTGTTCGTT
>JAMKCH010055844.1:0-20474 GCA_023653785.1 Ophioderma brevispina
TTTCTCTCTTTAAACTAAGTTTTTCTAGATAAACAGTTTTCTATCTTGATAAACTGTTTTTTCCAGATTAGCATATTTTATCAAGAGAAAAACTAAGTTTTTCTAAATAAACGCATTTTTCTCGATAATCTAAGTTTATCTAGATAAACACGGTTTTTCTAGATGAACATAGTTTTTCTCTCCAGATTTTGTTCTCGATAATCTTAAGTTTATCTAGATATACACGTTTTTTCTAGATAAACAGTTTTCCTCTCTAGATAAACATAGTTTTCCTCTCTTGATAAACTAAGTTTTGTTTAGATAAGCATAGATATTTCTAGATCAACATGGTTTTACTCTTGCTGTTTTCCTAGACATAAACTATGTTTTTCTCCTGATAAACTCTATATCGTCGGCCGCGTCACATAGTGACGCATTCGACATTTTGGGACGTTTTTGGGGAAATTTACTACTCTACAAGTTCTCCAATATCAAACTACAAAGGGCTTAATTAGTAAATATTAAAGCTAAATTATGAAGTATTGCAAAACGTTAAATTGTCAGCATCACATAACGATGTATTTGTCGAAAATCTATTCGGCAATTTTGAAGTATTCGTCGCTTCACATCAGTGACGTATTTGTGCGACGTATTTTTAGTTAAAGGAAGAACTGCTTATTTTGTCGTTTGCACAATATGACGTATGCTGCGCAAACGAGTACCTAAGGTTGTATTTTCGCGTAGTACTTTGTTATGTACACGTTGAAAATTGCTATTTGTCGGTTTCCACATAGGGACGTATATACATTTTATTTAATCATATTTTTTCGGATATCTAAATAAATTGGAAGTTGATAGTTAAATATAATTTTAAAATTAACTATTTTGGTGATTTCAACTGGTTGATTTGAAATATAATTTTAATTAACAGTATGGAGCAAATAAAAATCGCTAAACCTTCAAAGCCGGTTTTCTCGAAATGCGTATTTTGCAAATACGTCAGTATGTGACGCGGCCTACGATATTATTTTATTAGATAAAGGCGGTTTTTCTATCGATAAACTAAGTTGTTTATAGATAACCCCTCATCCCTCGAGATTTTTTTTTGATATTAAAAAACACGTTTTTTTCATAGAAATCCCGAGTTTATCTATAAAACTAAATTTATTTTGAAAAAAATAAGTTTGTAGAAAAACTAAGTTTACGGCTAGATAAACTAAAATTTATCAAGGGAAATACATTTTTTTTCAAACAAAACTGCTTATTAATGAGTTTATCAGGGAGAAAACGAAATGTATCTAGAAAAACTAAGTTTATAGATAAAATAAGTTTTTTTGTGAAACTATGCTTATCAATTTAATAAACCGTGTTTTTCAAAATGAAAAAAACTTTTTTTCCTCCTTGATAAACTATGTTTTCGAGAAAAAAACAATGTTTTATCAAGAGAAAACTGTTTATCAAGAAAACAATATTGTATCCAGAGAAAACTATTATACATAGTTTATCGGTGTTGTGCTTCAATCAGCTTCACACACATAAAAGACAAAAATTGCGTTTCCAATTCCGCCGTTAATTACAATCAGGTATTCCGTTCTAATTACAAAATCCCTTTTTATGACAAATACCCACTTGTCGCAAGACACACAGGTATAGTTTTACTAGACACGCATCACAACACAACTACTTGCAAAATCTATAATTAGTGAGAAATAGATTTCTGAGACCATTTTCATTTACGGTTTTGCGTGGCCCAGCCGCTAATGCCCTGAGTGGGGTGGGTTGTGGTGCGTGGGGGGGGTGGGAGGGTTTGCATTAGCGCCGTGCTAAGGCCCAGGGGGATCATTTTTTATATCGCCTATGAAAATAAGAGAAACATTTTTTCAAGAAAGCTGGAGAAGGAGGAGGAAGCGACAAAAATACTCGCAAAAAAATAAATTATGGACATGTTTTTAAAATCGCAATAAAAACGATCCACAACAAGGAAAACTAAACAACTAAAAACAAAACTAAGAAAAAGTGTTTATATAAAGAAGCTTCTTTTAATCCTGTTTAACATAAAATTCTGACTATGGACGTTTTAGATAAATGGCCAAAAAGACCGCTAATCCGAAAAACCACTACTCAGAAAGCCCGCTACTCAGAAAATTCTGAAATAGTGGGCCCTTTGAATAAAAAAAATAAAAGACCCTCTTGCAGAAGCCCGTTACTCAGAAGGCCGCAAAAAAAAAAAAAAAATAGTTCAGAACTTCTGATAACTGGCTTCTGATTAGTGGGTTTCTGATTAGTGGGGTCTTATTCTGATCACGGGTTTTCTGAGCAGAGGGTGTCCTTCGCAAAAAGTGTTCGGTAATCAGAAGGTCCGCTAGTCAGAAAACATATTCTGAATAACGGACTTCTGGAAGTAACGGTTTTTCTGAGTAGCGGGTCTTCTGAATAATTATTCTTTATAGGAATCCACCCACTATTCAGAAATTCGAATAGGCGGACCTTCCTGATTAACGGGGTTTTCTGAAAGTGGTTCTTCTTGTAGTAGTGGGTGTTCTGAATAAGGTCCCCCTGTCAAAACACGTGGCAATCTTTGTTTGGGGGGGGGATGCGTTTACAAAATTCACTGTTTAAACATATGTCTTAAATTTTACGGAATTTTCTGGCCAACCGAAATTTCGACGTTTTCATTAATTTACAGACTTTCCGTAAAAAAATCGAAGCTTTTTGTCAATTTGCGGAACTTTTACAAGCTTTTTTCGAAACTTGCCTCAAAAAACACGGAAAACATTGCGTATTTTAATAGATCATTAGTAATTTAAAAATACAGAAGTTCGGAAATTTTGCTGCCAGAAATTTTCGTAAATTTCAGTAAATAAGTTCATTTCTTGTTTGTATAATTTCTTATCATGGCAGGTAATATAAAAACTCCAAAATTTATGAAATTAAAAAGAGTTCAAGAGGCATTTTTTATACAATTCTTGTTTTTTAGTTAATTTAAGAAAACATTTTCCGTAAATTTGATGTCCGTTATTTACAGAAATATTTAACAGTGTGGGGGGTTTAAATTCCCTTCAAAAAAATTAACATTCAGTTAGGATAATTAAGTCATGCATGTGAAATTCAGTCTTTTATTTCATTTTATTGTATTATAAATCAACAACCACATAACAATCAATAGCCATTCATACAAATAACTTCATCAATGTAATTAGAAAAAAGACGTAAACATGCATGGTAATAGAAACAACAGGATTATCTTTGTAAAGCATTTTTCAGACTTTGTTCCAACCTGAATGCATCCTTACTTAGCAAAATGAACACGCTCTACAAAACTCATGATATCTTCAGTTTGGAATGTACGATATACAAACTAAAATTCTCTATAAGCATGAAGAAATGCTCTTATGTTATTAAAGAATTTTTAGCACACTGAAAACACAAACTAGTCATGCAGTTGCATGACTAACTTTAAACTAGTCAGAGAAGCTAGTCATGCAGGACTGACTAACATGACGTTAGTCAGCCCCACCTGTCAAGCTAGTCAAGACTGCATTGCTAGCTTAAATACGTTGCTAAACTAGCCAGGCCTGTATGACTAACGTGTAATAAGGTGCATGACTAGTTTGTTCATCATATGGATTGACTAACTTGTTTCTCTTCCAGCTTTGTTAGTCATGCAAGTTAGTCATAACAGCTTGACTAGTTTAACCATGCTAGTCAAACCTGCATGACTAGCTTTGAATTGCATGACTAACGTTATGTTCACGGTCAAAATGGGCACCATCTGGACTAGCTTAAAGTTAGTCATAAACTAGTCATGCAACTAGCCTACTAGCAATAAGCTAGTCAAGCTGGTTAATCAAGCGTGCATGACTAATGTTGATGTTATTTTTAGTCATGCAAGTTAGTCCTGCATGCAGGACTAGGCAATGCTAGTCACATATGTTGGACATGTCTGTTTGACTAGCTTTACGTTAGTCAAAACGGGCACCATCTGGACTAACTTAAAGTTAGTCATGCTGACCAATTTAGGTTTTCAGTGCAATTGGTTTCGTTTCTAGTGGGGAGCAAACTTTTTGGAACAGCCAGTGGTTCAGCGGAAACGTATTAAGCGCAAAACCGCGCCGCCTCCTAACAATCCATCGCGGATGAGGTTATATGGGCGAGGCCAGTGTGCTTTCGTCTTCTCGTTTTTTTTGTAACTTACTTTTTCTAATGTAAGAATATGAACTATGAAAATCGTTTTACCTATAAAATGTGTTAAATAACGTCGTTAGTAACGTCATTAAAAATGCAAAATCTTATTTTCCCTTTCATTTTTAAAAATAGTTTAAAAACTCTTTTCCTCCTTTTTGTATTATATTTAGTTTAATTTGAAAAAAGTAGTACATACATATATATATTTAATTTTAGCATCTGCTATCAGTAAAGTCATGAGTGGATAAGGTTTTAGGACTTGTAATCTTAAGGCCCTCACTGAAAACCTAAATTGGTCAGCATGACTAACTTTAAGTTAGTCCAGATGGTGCCCGTTTTGACTAACGTAAAGCTAGTCAAACAGGCATGACTAACATATGTGACTAGCATTACCTAGTCCTGCATGCAGGACTAACTTGCACGACTAACATCAACATTAGTCATGTACACTTGACTAACCAGCTTGATAAGCTTGGAGGTTAGTCATGCATGAATGACTAACGTAGGCTAGATGGCTACTGCTATATGCGTTTCTTGTGTAGTCGGGAAGAGGTTGGGTCGGGAGCTGCCTTCTGAGTGACTGTAACGCTAGCAGTAAGCGACAGCATCATATAATCAACAAGATCAAGCATGGCACTTGTTCAGTTCCCAATCAGTCGCAGACCTAACACGACAGCACAAGTTGTGGCATGTTGCTGTCAAAACTGCAAGTCGGCGACTTATCTTATGTAGTCGCCGATTTAACATGTCCAGTTGGCTTGCATCTTGTCTCCCGCTTGGAGCAAACTCATTGCCGACCACTTTCCAACTGCACACAACCACTCATGATGCGCGTCAACTCATCGGCTACCGCTTCCAAAATGCTCATGTGTTCAAGCCGACCTTCCCGATTCCCAAACCATGGATCTTTAACGAGTTCCATTCATATTGAAGTAGACGGCCGGCCAAAGGATATGACTTTTGACGGCGTTGTTTGTTACAAAGGTCCAACCTAGTGGATTCATACCACCATGGGGTGTACATCATCGTATGGGGTGTTGGCCTTTCTACATTTTTTATTTTAGGGCAAAAATGGCCAAAAAGAGGTCAAAATTGTCCAAAAATAGGTAAATCAGTCAAAATGCATTCCTTTCTTAAATAATCTATCACAACATGTCCATTTACCTTCAAAGGAGTCATATTTAAGTCAATATAATAGAAGTCATTTCAATCTCCCAATTTTGGGGTCAAAATGGCCGAAAAAGGTCAAAATTGTCCCAAAATAGGTAAATCAGTCGAAATACATTCCTTTCTTAAAATCATCGATCAGAACATGTTCATTTACCTTCAAAGGAGTCATATTTAAGTGGATAAAATGGAAGCCATTTCAATTTTTAAATTTGGGGTCAAAATGGCCAAAAAGGTCAAAATTGTCCAAAAATAGGTAAATCAGTCGAAATACACCCATTTCTTAAAATAATTGATTAGAACATGTCCATTCACCTTCAAAGGAGTCATATTTAAGAGAATAAAATGGAAGCTATTCCGATTTATAGATTTTTGAGTAAAATTGGCCAAAAAATGTCCAAAAATGAATACCTCAGTACCAATACATTCGTTTCACAAAATTTTCAAGGAAACATTTGCCGTTATATCTCAAGGAAATGACCAAAATAAGGTCAAAATTGTCCCAAAATGGTTAAATCACTTATATCCAAAGGTGTCATAATAAGTTTATAGAAAGCTAGTTGGCTTAATTGACAGATTTCGTGATTGAAATGGCCAAATCCATTATAATGCCCTCTTTTCAAAGTAGGTCATATAAGTGTTTTACCTTTTCATCAGGTGAAAAGAGTGCTAGCCATTTAATTTTACAGATTTCTGAGTCAAAGTAGAATAATAGGACAAAGTTCATCCAAAACTGATCAAAATCAACTAAAATGGGTGAAATAACGAAACGTATCACTTTGTCCTATCTCTGCCTTATGTCTTCTTTTTTGATCACCGTAGGTCAAAAGAATATAGCTTTTTACATCCCACGGGATATAATTAGGTAAACATGGTTAAACAGACGTTAGCCAGTCATAGATTTCAGAGACGAAAATCGGGACAAAGAAGGTAAATTATCCCAAAAATTAATCAATCACTAAAATGGGAAACCATTGATAAAACGTGTGACTTTGTCCATATTTTTATTATCACCTGTGAATTAATATAGATTTCCATTAAATAGTAATATTAAATGTTATTAGGGGCCGTGGTTTTGATTTTTCTAGACTAGAACTTATCGATGGTATGTTCAATGGGCAACTTACCTGACTTTTATAATCAGCTAAATTTCTTTTTTATGATTTTTTACACTACTCTTATATTGCAGGCGATATATTTCATAGGGCTATACATTAAAATAGCCCATTTAGATATTGAATAAAAAATTAATAGTCAAACTAATAAGGTTCTTTGAAATGTTCACGCACATTCTGAACCACAATTACTTCATACTGTTATCATCATTTTAATATTATACCTTTAATTTTTGAATATGCCATGGCGTTCTCCTCATTATCTGGCTTTAATACGGCTTTTGTAAGTTTTAGTATTAATGCGTTATCCACTAGTAGGTTTCTAAGTGTAGGATGCTCTTGTTTTCATTTTGGAACTGAGTTTGAACCCCGAGAATTTGTTGCTCAACCATGTTCGGAAAAATGACATTTTGGACCATTTAAACCATAAACTGAATATGCCGTAAATTGGGACAGTGACTGTTCTCAACCGCATTTCGGGTTATTGCTTTACAAAATGAACAATTCTGACTTGATTAAACCTACCAAAATTAAAATAAACATCAACCGGCGATCTCATCTTATTTTTGCAGTTAACAGGTTTTAAAGAAACAAATTGGAGATATTTTCTCATTTTAATTATGCATTAAAGCCAAAATGCGTTATTTAGTACTTTTATCATTCGCGTAATCCCCTCCAATGAAAGTCCATATAATGACCAACTCATTGTCACTTTAATGTACTGTGGTGATGCGAATCTGACCTTGATTAACAATTTGACAAATAGTGGCCAATATAGCTAATTTACCTATTTGTGGTAAACTTCAAGCTAAGGATTGGAATAGGCATGTAATATTAATATAACACACACATTAAGGACAAATTATTACATTACATCATTTATCAATGCATAGTTTAATTTGATGTTTTCTGACTATAATAACCAGAAAACTTTAGATCCCCAATCTTGAGTTCCATTTTCATCTTAGCCCATGTGACACAAAATTGGTAAATTGGGAATACCTAGGCACTGTAATCCACCTAGTTTTATCTTCCTTTGAAACACCATGTTCTTATTAGTTTTTAGAAAGAGCCATTATGCCTGCTTTATCATATTTTGCAGATTTTTAACCTTTTTGATTGGACATTTTTGACTCAAAATGTTGTCATTGAAATGGCTATACCTGATTTACTTAATCATTGTCGCCTTGGAAAGTAAATGAACTATGCGCCCCTTTAAAGCATATTAGCACATTTTTTGAGAGCGCCCCAATTCAAATTTTGATATTTTTGCATCATTTACGGTTGGTATATTTTCTAGGTACTATACCTGCGAACGAGAATGCTAAAAATCGTATTTATCATAAATCACAATAATCAGATTTTGTAATTAGAATTGAGATCCCAGATTGGACTTAACGGCAGGCTGGAAATGCTACGTTATGATGAAATAGTGGCCAAACCCCAATCGAGAAATAACCCGAACGTTGTCCTTGCCTGAACTATTAAACAACTAATGGATTAAGGTAGACACTACATGGCATGCTATTTCCCGGCTATTTCATCATTGGAAGGCAGTTTCTACAGCCGTTGTATTATTATCGGGGATCCCGATAATAATTAATTCTAGTACAAAATCCTCCTTCGTTTGTGACACATAGACATTTTCGAGCTTAACGCTCACATGAATAGTTTACTAGCCAGTTACCATGCCATCGTGTAAAAATCTCCAAATTTTTTGAAAATTGGGGGCGCTCTTCAAATGTGCTAATATTGCTTTAAGGTATTTTGAGAACAGAAGTGTTTGACCTAATTTTTATTTTGGACAATTTGAATGTTTGGCCGTTGACCCTACAAAGACAAAGTGTCATTTAAATGGCTAGCACTCTATTCAACAATTTTCGTTCTTTGAGAAGTAAGCTGACATGTTCCCATTAAGCTTGTTGAGAAAGGAAGGCACTATGACTCATTTGTGATTTTGTACAATTTTTGCTTGTTTTGGTAATTGATCCGCATAACATGTAAATTGGAATAGCTGGCACACTGTTAAAAATGTTCTAATTTTAAACCAGACTTTCCCTTTCAAATGACGGTAAACACCCCCGTTATTTCAATAATCTCAACCTTATTATTATATCTAACATAAAATTACAATTTGAAGCAGAAAAATGCAAATACCAGTGACTACAAATAATACTACCCATTTTGAAAAAGTAGTAGAAGAGCTTTAAATACGGCTGAGCGTTTTATTCTTTTCCGTTACATACATTACGTTCTTTGTAACTTAATGTTTTTACTGTAAATACGAACTATAAAATTGTTTTTACCTATAAAATGGGTTAAATAACGTCGTAAGTAACGTCTTTAAAAATGTAAATCTTATTTTTCCCATATCATTTTTATCAATAGTTTAAAAAACTCTTTTCTCCTCCTTTTTGTATTAATTTAGTTTAATTTGAAAAAAAGTAGCACACATCACACACCACGCACACACACATATTTGATTTTTCGCATTTACTCTCGTAAAGTCATTGAGTGTCAGTTTGTGGATAAGGTATAAGACTTGTAATGTTAAGGCCCAGGTTCGAATCTTTGTAGGTATGTAACTTAATTTTAGTCATATGATATTAAATAGTCGTTAACATTATAACGTGATACATAACTCATAGAAACAAAGTTTAAACTGTTTTAAATCTTTAATTTCTTCACGTTTTCCCTTTGGGTTTGTTTATGGCCTTTTTTTCTCAATTGTTTATCAAGTGTTTGCCTGATATACCTTTTTATCACACCACGTGGTAACGTAATACACAACGTTTGTATGATGCCATGCTACAACGTTAAACTTTGGTCAGAGGATTATAATGACGTTTAATTCTTAACCCTCGTCTTACCACGCCTTTTTGTGTAACACTGTTGAAAACCAAGAGGGGGTGGGTACCACCCCCCCTTCGGAATTCGTTATAAACACCCTATTCTTGATTTTGATCACCGGTTGGATAGCTACGGTCCTTCTTCTTTCCATTGATCCAAAATAATTACTAACTACCTAGTAGGCTTCACAATGACGTCATAAGCTATCCACAGATCGGCAAAATTGATTTTCCGCGCACAAAATCAGGCGAAATTCCAATTTCGCGCTAAAGAGGTAGGAATATCGTATTTTCATGCGGTTTTCACAGCTCTAATAATGGCATTTGACTCGTTTTACATAAACATAGTTTTAGAGCTATACTGGCATATATTTTCAAAATGTACCATAAAATATTCGTGTGTGGCAACCACCCCCCCCTACCCTTCGACTTTTGTCGGCATAACCCTAACCCGTTGAATGTGCTACCTTCACATTTTTTTCGTCAATGACCGGAAAGGAGAAAATGATATTCTGGAAGCTTTTTACGAAGCTTTTGGCATTTTTCGCACCGGAAGCAAAGTTCACTACGGGGGGGTGTTAACCCCCCCTCGTTGGTAAGACGAGGGTTAACCCTCGTCTACCGAAGGGGGGGGGTGGTTAACCACCGCCCCCCCTTCATGTTTTTTCCCCGGCTTGCCTAAACCCCCCTTTTTGGTGCCAAATTTTTAATGGTAATTGTCAATTGTCATGTTCCTCTCCTTTAATCCAAAACAAACATCCACCGTGGGATAGGTAAGATACAGCGTGTGAATCCCAAGTGATCTATAGGGGGGGTGGTAACCACCCCCCCCCTCCGGAAGAGAATACCAACATGCCCTAACACAACACAGAATATCACAGCAAACTTGATTTGTACCATAGATAGCTATGGTCTCCTCTTTCCATTGATGCCAATGAGTATCCACAGAACGTGCCTAAGCATTACGTCCAATGACGTCATAAAGTTCGCATTCAGCAAACTGAAAACTGCCTGTCCATAGACACACACGTGAAAAATTCAATTTTTCTCCAAAAATGTTAGGAAAATCAATTTTCATGCGGTTTTTGACTCTACTTGGAGGGAAGGACTAGATTTTTATATCATGACATCATTTTAGAGCTATATAGGGTGTTGAGTCGCTAAAATTGGCGAAATATCATTTTCCACCCTATAATTCAGTATTTTCGTCCTTTCCTCCAACATATGAAACGTCATGGTGACGTCATAATGGGATGTTAGTACGTATTTTGGTACCAATGGGAAAGAAGAAACTCTATGCTATCCTTTGGGAGAACCCCCCACCCCCCAACAACCCAACACGCCCACCAAAAACCAAAAACAACAACAAAACGCAAAAAAACCCCTAATTTAAAAAAAAAAAAAAAAAAAAAAAAAAAAAAAAAAAAAAAAACAAAGGGAAAGGAAGCGGGGGTTCAGGAACGAAATCACAGGGGTGGTAAACCACCCCCCCCCCTTCGGCAATTTGTGTGTCCAAAAAAAGGGCTCAGTAACGAGGGTTAATATTGTTAGAACCAAGTCAAACCAACAATAACGTTGAGGCTGAGATTTTTACGGCCAGTATTTTCGTTCCCTGCAAGGGTTTCCCATTTTTATGGCCCAGTTATGTTACGTTCTGCATGTATGAGTCCCAGCTGCAGTCACATGCTGTTTTTTTACAAGTTTATTTTTAACAGTGCACTAACTACCTTGCATAAATATAAATTAACCAAATAAAAATAAGAAATTAAAAAGAATGCAATATGAAAGATTTACGTAACCCTGTTTTTGGACTTTTTTGACCTTTTTGGTTTGGCCATTTTTTTATTTTACCCCAAAATTAACCATTTAAAATGGCCAACACCCCATACGCTATTGTATTGCCCCCTAGCTGCTAACCACATGGTTGGATGTTTGTAACAATTACGCCGTCAAAACTTTTCTGAGCACTTTGTGCCTCAATGGCCGGCCGTCTAAAGTAATGTGCAGCAGTGACTTTAAAATAGTGGGTTAAACACACTTAAGTGAGAATTACATCGGCCAAGCCGTTATGAGTTAATTATGGGGTCCCATGGAACCTCCCCCCCGTTGGGCACACGGAAAGAGGGTCGTCTAAAAATATTTGACATTAACAGATACCCAAGTTTCTCTCACATTTGTGCACCCGGGGGAGCACTTGATCCACCTCTGAAAACAAACCACTTTTTCATCAGATTTTATTAAACCCCGTCCATGATAATGGTGTACATCAACACAACCCCATAACAGGAAAAACTGAAAATCAAGCAGTTTCCGTTTTGAATGGCGGGTCCAAGACGATTTTTGGCAGGGTAAACAACAAAATCCCCCTATCCCTCAACATTAGAAAAGATCACTTTCCCGAAGGAATTTTTTCACTAAAAAAAGCTCATAATGGAAGCATAATCATTGACATTACTGAAATAAATTTGCAAAAAGAAAAGAAAAAATATTTCGGTTGCGGGACAACACAAACAGATTTTTAATAGCGCTTCAATTTTTATAATTTTTGCGTATTATACTCGATTCATCTGATCTGTGACCCCGTACCATTCTTGCGGAGGTGAAAAATTTCAATGAGGCGCAGACACTTCTGTTAATCATTATTGGTGAGCAATGTAAAAGCCTGAAATACACTATATGCGTTTCCATACATGAAGGAAATTGTATTTAGTGGCAGGTGAGTGAGCCATGACCTGAGTTCTCCAATATAATCCGGTGTGCACATGCATGTGAATTCTTTCCTTTTACCCCGTAGAGCCCCTCTCGACTTATTGAATAGGTCCAAACTCCAGGGGGACGAACGTATCAACGCGAATCTAGTAAAGATAAAACAAAAGAAATTAATTTTATATGCAAAGAAAGCTACTAAATTTTCAATGTTATCTCTTTTAACACAAAAAAACAACCATATTAAAAAAAATATTTCATATTTAGTATTTAAATTTATTTATTTCATTTTGGCTAAAACATCAAAATTGACCAATTACAGACAGATTCAAAAAACATAAATATAAAAATTAAAATTGCCTCAGTGAGCTCGCCATGATGAAATCATGAGCAAGAAACCGCTGTCATCCAAAGGATGGTGTTCTCCGACGCACTGAGGCAAGCACAACACAATTTAAAATACACAAGGAATAGCAATATAATTCAACTCTTCTCTCTAATATATAGAAATCGATAAAGAGTCAATGCTATTCAGTGGTGCTCAGTAGGAAGTAACAGATTTTCAGCGGTAATACAGTACATTATCAGTGTAATTATGTATCTTCAGTAGATAGCAAATAAAGTCATGCTACACAGTCGATAGCGACAGAATGGGCCACGCTATCTATAGATGTACGCGCAGAATATTTGAATAGACAGCAAAAATTAAATTCTATCTTCAGTAGAGAGCATGTAAGTTTCTCTGCAGTAGAAAACAATAAAATTCAATGCTACCTTCGTTCATAGACCTATAGCAACAGAATTCAATCGCGTCTTCAATAGAAAGCACAAAGTCAACATTTAAATACAGTACATTATCAGTAATAATTAAAATGCTATCTCTATCTTTCATAGATAGCCACAGAATGTCATGCTGTCCTATAGTAGGTTAGCCACAAATTTACTCATAATCTTCAGTAGATAGCATTTATTTCGGGTTTTTCAGATAATCAACAAAATCAGTACTATCTTACAGTAGAAAGCAGCAGACGTAAATGCTTTATATCAGTATATGGCATTATATTACCATTGCTCTCTTCGTATAGAACGCATGGAATTCAATCCCATGGTCATATCAGCACGCTATTAGTAATACACAGATAGCAACAATCACATTTGGCTACTTCATTAGATAGCATTCATTTCACAAGCTTACAGTAGATTCGTCTCAATAACAGAAATAGAATTGCTACTATATACTGAAAAAAGCGTTAATTTATATTGCTATAATATATCTACAGAAGATTGCACTGAATTTTGCTGCTACCTTAAAGAGAAAGCTACATTGATTTATGCTGTTTCATATTGAAGACAGCATTGGACTCGGTTGCCGTCTGCTGAAGATAACATTTTGTTCTTATTGGCTAGCTACTGAAGATAACTGATTTCTACTGCTAGCTGAATTGAATTTTTGAATTGAAATTTTGTGTGTTCTAGAGCACAATTATGTGTTACATCTACCGAAGATAGCATCAAAATAAATTCTGCTATGGCATTGAGGATACTTGATGATGTAGGTTGAAATTATGTTTGCTTACTAACTGGAACTACCTCGATACTAATGCATCTACACTGACATAGATTGTTTTTCTATACAGATAACGTGAATTACATTGCTACTATACTGAAACTCATTGATTTCTTTTGCTATTGTCTGTTCAATTAACTTAGATGTCCGGTTTTAATTATTTCCAAATATAACGCTTTCGAAGAAAAGTTGTTATTCATCATAGGACCCAACAAGACATTGGGTCCCACTTGAAAATCCATATTCTTCTTTGGATTTTTATTCAATTTACACTGATTTTTACTGGCAAACGACAACAAACTGGGTCCAGGTGAATATTTGACTTTTGACTCTGAACTTTGATGGCAGGCCCATTTAGGCGCTTCAAAAGTAAAGTAATTAGTGATTTAGTGGACCTTGCCTTTGAATTTCCGGTGTTTGCTGTGGCATTAATGCAATGGTATATCATCGGTGAAATCCCGATACTTTTGATAGAGGCCCGTCTGTATTTATTCATTTGTTATGACAAAAGAACATACAGCTCTCCTGTAATTTCGTCCATTAGTTAATGCCGTGTGACTCCTTGAATATCATCTCTTTTTGATTGCAAAATTCCATTCAAATAACCCTGGTTCGGATTTTGTCCTGTTGACCAAAGTTGGCATTATTAATTACATAACCATTGGCGGACAATATTGATCGTGAATCATCTCTCCTCCGACAACTTTTACTACCTACCAAGTGGAGTCAATGGAACCTTCCACACAACGTAATTACTAATGGTACCAACCTTTATTCGCTCATTTTCCAACCAGTGTAAAAACTACCAGATACAATAATTTGAAGGTTTAAAATGTGCCATCCTTTTGTCATGTAAAAAAACGTCTTAGGTCCAAAAATACCCAACACCTTCTTTTCGTGATTATTTCGAACGTGGCGTATTTTTTGAAATAATTAATACAAACCAGACATCTAGTAATTAAACAGACCGTTTATTTAGTAACCTAAATCCCTGTCCGATAGCGTTGATACTTCTGATACTGGTGTTTAATTATGCTGCTATCCATTGAGTATTATCAAAATATAATCAAATATGATATGTACACTGCCAAAACACAAAAGCTGTGAGATTGAAGACGTGGTGCAATTAGTGTTAGAGATTTGGACCTGTTTATACCTAAACACTTGGCATAAAATTTATAACACCTAATTCAAATCCCTAACATAATTTAGACTTTTAAACATGTTAGATATATGTGTTAGAAAACGTGCGCAAAAATTAGTGTTTTAGAAAAGTGTTTATTTCTAAGCACGTGTTTTTCAGTGTATTGAGATACATGCCCTATATGTGGGATTAAAATTACTTGGACAGAGTTACGCACCCTCATGTACGCGCACAAGCTACGTGGAGTTTTGGCGCATTCTTCGACAATTGCGCATCGCGAAACGAGGTGCGATTTCCTCCTGGCTCACGCGTCCACGCTGCGGTGTGTTTCGATCTGTCCAACAAATTATTAATTTTAGACTGTAAGTACACTGTTTTTTTCTATCTACGTTGATAACACTGAAGAGGATATACTGTTATTCTACCAGAATTAACATCGAATTCCCTTGTGATCTCCTGTCTCTGCAGTTAACATTGAATTCCTGCTACCATCTAGCTCATCTACTGTCGATAGAAATAAAATGTAACTTCCACGCATGTTACTGCAGATATAAATTCGGATACATAACGGTCCTTCGGATAGCGGTCCCATTAAAATTCGGAATAACGGTATTTGTTCTCCGAATAGCGGTCTTAATGTAAAATTTGGAATACCGGTCCTTCGGAAAAACGCCCCTATTGCTAAATTCGAAATAACGGGTCCTTTTCGGAAAAACTGTCTTCGAATATCGGTCCTTCGGATTTAAGATCTTACTGCTTAATTCGGAACGCACATACGCTAATTCTGAATAACGGTCCATCGGAATAACGCACCTGTTGCTAAATTCCGAATACGGTCCTTCGGATACCGGACTGTCTCCGTTTTCTAGACCGTTAAATATTATCAGGATCTCCGATATTAGGCTAATTATTCTAATTACAAAATTCCTTCTTTTTCGACATATAGACATTTTCATCTTTTATTACCATTCACATGTATCGTTTACTAGCCAATTACCAATGTAACTCTGCAAAAATCTCATTTTTTAAATTGGGGCGCTCTTCAAAAAAATGTGCTGTTATGGCTTTAACTAATACCTTAGAAAAAATGAATGAAAATGACAATTTATCCCGGGGGGGGGGGCACTGTATTCAAAGGGATGGGCTATATGCGGGAATTGAACATGGACGTCAAAAGCACCCTAAACACGAATTTTCACCGTCTAAAAAACAGGCTAAGACATACCCTAAACAAGTATTTTTATCTGTTTATGATACCTCAACAAGTACGCAATGCATTGTATCGTTAATATACCCTTTATTTTCTTGCTTTGCTTTACTTCCCAAGTTCCCATTACAATATTTCGGATGATTTTGATCCCTGCTTAATGAGATATAACATGACAATTTCAGGGTTAAGAAAAAAACATACCCTTTTTCCATATTTTGCTGTTTTTGACACCCTAAACGATGTACGCGCGTACATCGCCTGTTGGAAAAAAGACACCCTTTTTACGCGTTTTCTTGTTCACGCATCATATCCACCTTGAATACAAGTGCCCCCCCGGGCAATTTATTGACTACACGCTTCTAATCTCTGTCAAATATATCCATCTCAGTTTTTGTAGATATTTTGATACTTCCTACAAAAAGAGTATTATATTTGTGTGCACTAATATGAAAACGTGACCATTGATAAAAGATATTATTTTAACTCTTTATCGAATGGATTGGCTTTAATAAGATACTGTGGCTGTAGCCATATTCTCTTATTATTAAGATGTGGTCATTGATGCGATGCGTTACGCTATCTTGATAGTACTTTTAGGATAATTATACTCATGTGTAGAACAAAATGTTGAAAGTATCATTTAATTTTTTTTCAGTTGGAAAGAGATTTGTATTATGCAATCTATACAAAGAACATTTGATATAGCGCGTTATCAAGTAAGATTAAAGCGCTTTACAAATAAAATAATTTTTTATTAGACTATGTTTGTGTTATGAGCAATTGCTCGTTTCCCGCGGTCCATAGGCTACTGTGCTGTAATATCTGTCCGTTTACGGACAGAAAATACAAAATTGCGAATTTCTTACAGATGCGACCGAATTTGCACGTAAGATTGGGCACACGTGGATTACTAAGGCTAATGGTTCAGATGATATAAAAATCACAACATTTTTAAGATAAATCGGGGGACGAGGCTATGGATCACGAAATGCCCCTTTAAATAACGCTGCACATCACCTGCATACACGTAGTAATAGTCGGGATAATTGAGGCGATAAACTTTCAACTGATGTTAAATACCTGCGTAATAGTCGGTGTGCATCCGTTTATACGATCTTCCATCGTCCTATGTAAAACCTTGCCTAAAGTTGTAAGGACATTTAATTTCCCAATATTACCAAACCTCAATAAGAACTTGTTCATATTTGATATACAAAAATATTATCTGATGTATTTTTAAGTATGCTCTTGATTTGCTAAACGCTCAGTGTTCTATAGATCCCAAAGTATTAATATTATATAAATAAAATTAATATCTGTCTTAATTTCTATTTTTATCATTTAATTTTGGTTACTTTCTGTATGAGTTTCCAAAAAAACTATACTTTGGTTTTAATAAGAGTAATGATATTGTATTTGATTGAAACCAGGTATTTAATATTTCCCATGCCATCATTTACATAACTATTTAAAATCTGCTCATTCTGATTTTGAGATAAAATGCAACCATAATACCTCTGCATGAAGAATAAATGACAGATTTGAAGCAGCATTTGGAATATCATTTGCATAAAATATGAAACCTAATGGTCCAAGAATAGATCCTTGAGGCATTCCCCAGTCAATATATTTTTCTGTAGACTCAATTGAACTATAATTTACATATTTATTTGACCCTATAAGATAACTTTTAAATCAAGTTAGCACTAGAAATCTAAATCCATATCATGTATAATACGAAAGCATTGCTAACAAAATGTCATCATTTATGATATCAAATACTTTGATAAATCTTAAAATACCACTGCAGTAATTTTACAATCATTAGAAGCTAAATTTATTTTATCAACTAATTCTGCCATTGCCATTGAAGTACCTTGCTTTGGTCTAAATCAAAATTGATTTTTGAATAATATCTTTTGTTTGCTCATAAATGATACAACTGTTAAATACAAGCCGTTCTAGAAGCTAAGAAAAACCAACCAATACACCAATTGGTCTATAATGTGTGCGCTTATCTTTTCTATTTTATGAACAGGAACAATTTTTGCTAACAGTGATGAACAAGGTCACTGCTAAACGTATAGCGTAAAGTGAAGTATCTCACCTGATAACATTAAAGCAATATTGGCACATTTTTTGGAGAGCGCCCCCAATTTTCAAAATTTGATATTTTTGCACAGTTACGTTGGTAATTGTCTAGGAAACTATACATGCGAACGAGAATTATAAAAAATGCGTATTTATCACAAAATAAGCGATTTAGTAATTAGAATTGGGATCCCAGATTGGACTTAACGGCAGAGCTGGAAATGCTACGTTTATGTCCGTCCATGATGAAATAGTGCCACCTCGAGAAAATAACCTCTAACTTGACTTGCCCGAACTATTAAAACAACTAATGGATGAGCGTAGACACGTACATGGCGCTATTTCCCGGCTATTTCACCACTCACAGGTATAGTTTACTAGCCAGTTACCAATGCAACCGTGTAAAAATCTCCAAATTTTTGAAAAATTGGGGGCGCCCTTCAAAAAAATGTGCTAATATTGCTTTAACAAAATAAGTCATGACAAAACGGGACGACACAGACAATGCGATACAAACTACAATCAACGGGTAACCCACTCAAATTCGAAAGATATGAAGCTGAAGGAGCTTGAACGCAAATTGGACTAAGCCTTGAAACCTACAATGACTCAGTGCACCTAATCTGACAATATTGGGTAATTTAAATACAATCTCACAAATATTACGGAACAAAGCGTATTAGTATTGTCTAAAACACTGGTTCATTTTGACACTAATAAGCAAAACAAAACAAATAGGCATAAAGCGTAATCTAGTATTCTGCAAATCTATTACTATACCGAGGTATTGTGCTGCTTGGTCTCGTCTGACCAAAATGATTGTGAGTAATTACTCCCTACCTGATGGGCTAACGATGGGTTTCCCCATTTTCCCCATCGTGGCTATCTTTTTACATAATTTATTTATTTATTTATTTATTTATTTATTATTACCTTTATCACTGGTTAAATGAAACATACAATATACTTACAATAGAAAAATTATAAAATACAAAATTTGAAGATAAAAATTGCACTTGGATAACAGGTTTTTTGTTAAATTGACACAAATATCAGTGGAAAGGATGAGATGAACAGGTGACAAAGCACCCTCTAGACAGCCCACTAGGAGGCCAACAAACAAGATCTAAAGGGGAGGAAGCTTTTTTACAACTCTGCAGAATGAACAGCGACAGTTGTCAGCAGACAAGTTATTCGCTGGTCGAACTGAGATGTAGAGTTGGATTTATCAAAATCAAGGACCTGAGATTTAAACATGGAGAAAGATGTAGTTGATCTGAAATGTGGGAAGGTAATATAGATATAGAAGTAATCGTTATCTAAAAATCTAAAAATTGTAATCTTACATAATCTAAAAAGATTAATAGATTGTAATCAAGTAAGGTACAAAAAAATAGTAAATTCTAAAATATCGAATCTGAAAACGATGGGTTCTCCCGTTTCCCAACCGGTTGTTAACCTGTTTACAGAATAGATAGTAACCCAAAAGATCTATTAATTTTACAGAATAGACAGCAATCTAGTAATCTAGAAAATTTAGTAATCTAAAAAGATTACTAGATAGATTACTAGATTATAATCTAGTAATCTAAAAAATCTAGTAATCTAAAAACACTTACACTCTCAGAAAAAAATGCGAACCAAAAAATTGTCCTTTAACTGCTATAGCACCTGTTATGGTTCTGTTAGGAACCTTTTCGTATTCCCAGATTTTTAAGGTCCATTTTTGAAGGTTCTATTAATCTAAAAAGATTACTAGATAGATTACTAGATTATAATCTAGTAATCTAAAAAATCTAGTAATCTAAAAACACACTCTCAGAAAAAAAATGCGAACCAAAAAATTGTCCTTTAACTGCTATATAGCACCTGTTATGGTTCTGTTAGGAACCTTTTCGTATTCCCAGATTTTTAAGGTCCATTTTTGAAGGTTCCATTCTTGAGGACCCCTGCCTTGATTTAGGGGGGAAATTGCCCCTAGATCTGACAAGAAAATACCACGGGCGGACCCCTGCCTTGGTCCTAGATCTATCAAGAAAAATAACGTTATACCTCCTTTTTTGCGGTGATCGTCAGATTTTCCTCTATAGACGCTAGATATAGAGGACAAAAAGGTTATGTCGCATTTTTTTCTGAGAGTGTACACACCAACCCCCCTTAAAGACACTATCAGTGATTCACCCGAAAGAGTAAAAATATTTGAAATTTGCAGGAACAGCTTAAAAGTGAAGGATAAGTCTATAAAATTCTCGCAAGTTATTTTTTTCAACTGCATAAGAGAAAAGGAAGAAATGAGCAGTGTTTGAAGATATGAATTCCCATCATTTATACATGTTGTAGTTAGTAGTAAGTGTTTGTATAGACACTAATGACTAAAATATCTGATTTTATCTTTATTAGGTCGCTTTTGGTCTTATAACTTGTAGGATATGTATACAAGTACTAGACTTGTTACAGACAG
>JAMKCH010055845.1:0-21443 GCA_023653785.1 Ophioderma brevispina
AAAGTTTATTTCCAAAATTTCAGTTGATTCGGACAGTGCGTATTGATGTTATGTGCAATGTTTGTACATCAAATAGACTAATGTGTTGTAATTTGTCCGTTTACAAACAGAAAATACAAAATTACGAATTTCCTCAAGAACAGATCAAATTAGCATTTAAGATTAGCAATGGTTCAGATGATATAAAAATCTGAACTTTTTCAGGTAAGTGGCTGTGGATCATGAAATGCCCCTTTAATTTGATCTATTAGTAAACATTGTCATTTAGAAACAGTATAGCAGGGAAGCAGTCTGGAAGACACATAAAGAGATTTGCCTGGCCAGACAGTACTTGAGCACTTAAAGTGGACATAAATCGATTTCACCATATCCCACAACACAAGAAATTAGATATTTATAGCCTGCATGTATATATTGTGATGTCACATGCTGTTATTCTACTTCACGAGCATTATTTGAAATAATTTGACCCACTGCATTATGGGATATTGGATTTGATAACTCAATTCTACCACATACCATATCCCTTACACCTACTGATGGAAGTTGAGACCATCTTGCACAAGAGGTTACGTAACTAAAGGGTCTGATATAATTAACAATTTATATCCTTCGGTAACACATCTACAATATTTTATGTTGTAAATCACCACCAAAATGTCTTTAGATTCCTTCCAAATTTTGTATTTTATACACCATCTCTCTCCAAGACTATTCAAAGCACACCCCTTATACAATTCCTCCACCCCTTAAGAAAATATGGTACAGCCTAACCATTAAGCAAATATGGGAGTTGAAATTATCTTGCAAAAAGTATAAGCACATTAAAGGATCCCTGCAAAATCACAGCAAAAAATTAACAAACCCTCAGTTTTAACATAGGTCTTTTAATAAAAGAAATTACATACCAGTACTACAACTGTATTGTTATGGAGTTCTTCATGCAGCAGCATCACCATGCATTCCATTGATCAGTAGGCAAAGTGTTCATGCAATGGGAACCGAAATGATTGCCACATATGTAACTTGCTGGTGGCGAACCTGATATGCATGCCAAAGACGACCTACACGGAGAAAACAAACATACACGCAAGTTAGGTGAAAGTGAGTGGGGGGGAGTAAATGGGGCGCAAATGTTTTACATGATGTCACAAGGTCACATGAGGTCACGCAACAAGTCAGCCCCACCTTCTTCTCCTTTCATCCAGTTACACATCGTAGCCCTTACGGAAATCATACAGCATGACTAGTATTAAGGGTTAACATTTTGTACTCGGCTCAAGGGTCACCTGAGGTCACAAGTTCAGCAGAGGTCACCAACAATGATGTCACCGCCACCCCACCCACCTCCTTTCCACCAAGTATCATCATCGTAGCCCTTACAGACAGAACTCATACTGCATGCATATATATATTAAAAGGGTTAACATTTTTGACCACAGCACCTACACACAGATACACATGACCAGAGTATCCTGATGTTCTTCTGCAATTGTGTGGCAGGACGACACAAAAGGTTGTCTCATTTGATAAAAAAGCGCATGTCCTAACGTTGCTGGCCATTTATTGTTCCTCTCACAATAAAAAACATTAGAAAAGAAATGGGATAAATGACCTGATTATCTATAGGATTATCCTACTCAAACCCACTCTAAAATTTAAAAGATAATCCATATCATAATCGCTGTTGAAAAAAGCTTTTTGTCTTGAATGTTTTAACATTCAAAAAATGGATTACCTGTTACACACAAATGGCAAGCCTTTGGGGTCAGTGAAGATAGGGCAGTTCCGATTACCTATTACGTATCAGTGAACATTCTACTTTGTTTGAACGTGTGTGTGTGGTGCGTGTGTGTGTGATTAGAGAGCAAAACATTGTAAAAGAACTATAAAATTCCAAAAATCTGTAAACCGCCAATGGTGGTAATGAATAATAATAATATAATAAACAGGCGAACTCGTATTTACGCGATGCGTAATATATGTCCCCGTCGAATGTTTGCGTCACTAATCACTACAAATGCATAAATGCATACATCCCGCACCCAACCCGCCCCCCAACACCTGCAACCCCCCACCCCCCCCCTCCCCAGCTCCCCACAAAAAGCCACCTTCCACCACACCATCCACCAACCAACACCATCCACACCGCATCTCCCTCCGGCAAACACCTGTAACACCGCATGCCCTCCCCACACCCCCACCCCAATCACCCCACCGCCTCCCTCCCCAACACTCTGCAATACCCCACCCTGGCAACACCCCACCCCCTCCTTACCCCTCACAGGGCACCCGAACCCCGCAACACCCCACCCTACCCGTGAACACGACCTCCCCTTCCCTCAACACCACCCGTAACCACCCTCCCTTCCCCAGACACGAATCCCGCAACAGCCCTTCCTCCCTCCCCAACACCCCCAGCAACACCGCCTACTCCACCCTAATCCCCCTCCCCAACACATGCAACACCCCCTCCACAACAACATGCAACAACTCTAGAAATCAATACCCAGTCCTAACAACCCTTGCAAAACATTAACCCCTCACCAACACCCCGCTAACACCCCACCCCTCCCCACACGCACCGCATACTGCAACCCCCTCGCCAGACACCCCGCAACCACCCCACCCCTCCCCCATGGCGAGTAGTCTTGTGTAAACAATGGAATTTGCCATCCCGACGTACTGTTTCAGATACAGCAATTATGCCATATTTAATTAGCTCATTTGCATACCTAAGTCCCCACAATGGTCCATCTCCCCCTTCCCGCTCCGCACACCCTACCCTACCCCTTCCTGGCAACACCCCATAAACTCCCTTCCCAACCCCGGCCTACCCAACAACATGCAACACCACACCCGGCTCCCCAACACCCAGCGCAATACCCACCCCCTCCCTCAACACCCCGCAACACCCACCTCCTACTACCCTATGGCATAGTAGTCACATGTAGGGAAGGAATTTTGCCTATCTGACGTAACGTTTCAAATCAGAGATACAATAATTATGCATATTTAATGAACTTATTTGCTGACCTAAGACGCATATATCACATACTTTCAAATTGCAAAAGGATGTGGTCGCACCGTGATAGGCCTTCATGCATGCGCAGGAATTTTGAGTATCCGATTTAGCCCTTTGTGCAAAAATTAGGTTTTTTTTTTTTTTTTTTAATCTTGAATATTTTGAGCTCATTTGCATACTCAATTTGCCCGAAATATGCCCAACTCTAACAGGTCCCGGAACCTCTTCAGCCGCGCTTTATCCTTCGCACCAAATTACATCATTATATGCCTTTACGGAACTCCAGAAAACTGTAACACAAGGCTTTGGCAGGATAATTTTGTAAATTATGCAATATAGAATCCTTAATTAGATATTTTACCGCAATCTATTCAGGTCGAGAACATTCGTCATCAACCGCTTCTTTCCACCAATTTACAACATTGTCGGCCCATTACAGAATCCGGATAAATCTTATACAACATGGGTTAACATGTTTTTATCAAGGACGGACGAACGGACGACGCTGCTCAGTCATAGTCCCTCCCGTTCCGAACGTCGTTCGGTGGGGACAACGGATTTGATCAGGAAAGGTGATATAAAGATCACCCCACCTGATGGTTAGCGCTAGCACACGGTGCCCTCTTGGCTTCACAATTAACTACTTAACTTTGTTTTACTTAGACATAACATCTAAAACTTAAGCATACAATTGGGTACAATATGCATAATTTTGTGTACACGTATAGATCATTAAAAGTCAACAAACAAAAAAAAAATGAATAAAATTTAAGATAGACAGTTAAAACATGTTGCCAGCCAGGCATGAATATTGCACAACTAAATTACTGTCCCCTATACAACAGTTTTCATCCTTGATCGAGGAATATAGAAATGAGCAAAGAAACGATGTCAGCAGATTCTTGTACAGATGAGCAAACAATTGAACATGATAATGAAGCTTGCAATACCCAAACAAGACAAGATGAGCATAAACAATGTAACATATTAAAATACAATAATTTAAGGCATGAAAATTGTCAAGATACTGGCACAATGGACGATTGCTTTTTCCCCAAAGGTATGTGCAGCTCTGGGGGTGTTGAATAATATGGGTGTACATGATAGTTCAAAAATGGCTTTGAGTACCTCCAATACAGGCAGACTAAGTGGAGCTGTTGCCATGGACCTGATCTCATATTTGCATCTTTAGCTATGCACCTACACACTACATACAGACATACCACACACACGCAAACACATGACCATACTGACCTATACCTTAATACAGAGTAGTCTATTGGATATAACTGCAATCCTCGAAAAAATGTTGGATCACTTTGACCGATTTAGGGAAAAGGTGACCCCCTCATCCCCCCATTCAATGTTGACCGAGTCATTTTTGTCAACAGCTTCACCAGGCCCCCAACATTGATTGATGGGGAGTGGGTAAGAATTTGGTGAAAGTCAGTAAGACCATCTGCTTTCTAAAGAACAATGACATACCCAAATTCGATCTCATTTGTGACCATGGCATTGGTTCCAATATATTGCATAAGTGTTCCAATATTTTTTCGATGAGTGTCTCATCTATAAAAAACGATATTGCCAAGGTTGACGCTTTTTGTGAAAATGTTGACTTTTTAACATTCTCATCCCGCTTTCAACCCAGGAGAGGACCCTGGAGGAATGAATTACATTCGATATTAGTAGGGGCCTTGTACCCTCCTACAATATCCTTAAATTTGGCTACGCAAGTTCATCTAGAACACAAAAGATAAAGTTAAAATGTTGACTTTTTAACATTTCCTCCCCAGCCCCCTGTCAGACCCAGGGGAGGACCCCTGACAAGAAACCACATGGTTATGAGGGGTTTGTACCCTCTCTAAAATATACTTATAGTTTGCTATGTCTAGCGTATTTCCCTACCCCCTGCAGACACAAGGGAAGACCCTGGAAGAATGAACTACATGGTTAGTAGGGCTTGGTTGTACCCGTCCTACAATCACTACGTTTGGCTAATCTACTCATCTAGAAAAAAAAGATAAGGTAAAATGGTTGACCCTTTTTGACATTTTCCCACCCTGGCAGACCCAGGTGAGTACCCTGTAATTATTACATGTTTATAGGGGGCTTGTGCCCTCTCTACACTATACCTAAGTTTGGGGCTCTCCAGCCATCTGAAAAAACGTTATGCAAAATGTGTTAACCTTTTTTGTATCCAGAACACAAAAAACAAACACACAAGCACATCCATCCATCCATCCATTGCATTCATAAGGCCAGATTTACTTGCGTTCACAATCCTTCCAAAAATATCACTTTGGAAAATGGGGGCACTCTCTTCAAAAATGTGGCTAGTTATTGGGGATTAGGCTTTAACACCAGCGAGAATAGGAAGCGTGGCGCAGTAAAAATGAATACTTCGAAATCGAAATTCGCCAGTGATTTTCTGCATGTTGTTATTCTTTTTGTCCCATTTATGAGTTCATGGCCTTTGAACATAATTATTCTCTGAGGTGGCAAGGCTATTGAGCCCTTACCTTTTTTTGATTACTAGAAATGGTTTATTTTAGCAAGATTGGGTAAATACCATTTTATCATCTAAGCATACATAATTATGAAAAGAAAAGAATTATTTTGGGCCTTTTTTTTCCATATTCATGCTCCCACATCTTCTTCCACTTGGTTCCCCAAGAACATATCAGGTCTTAGTGGTCCAAGTTTTTACTGAACTAAAGAATAATATACCGAACCAGTTGTTAAAATTTTCTTCGCAAAAATTTCTTATCCTACATTGTATCACATTTGTTACTTTTGAATGTAATTAAGAGACACTGGCACATTTGAAAAATAGTCCACACCTCAAGATTTTGCAATCGATATTTTTGCATGGTTGTAAGGCTTTTATATACCAAATCCCTCCCCCGAAATGATTAAGACCAAAACCGCTTCCTTATGGGTACCAGAATTATTTTATAATTTAACGGCGCTGGCGATGTACATTCAGCAGAACGCCGACAATGGCGTTTAACACAATACCACGCACGCCGTATGCCTGTTCCCACGCATCACACATACCTGTTTATCGGGTCTGTAACCTTTCGTGGTTTTAATATCAAGTGAGTATGGAGTCAAAATATTTCATGTACTATACACATTTGTTAATTAAAGTTATGGACGAACTTGGAGGGAAAAGTTTGCCTACCAATTCCCTGATGTCTTATCCTCATATCAAATGTCCCTATCTGTTTTGGGGAGCATGTTATGTTTATGTTTAAATATATCTCTGTTCTTCCAATGGCTATACTTCATTTCTGTAGAGCAAATTGAGAAATTTCGATCAGTTTGTGCAAATGTGCCAGTGCTCTGCTTAAAGGGCTTAACTTTATTGTGTATTCTCAAAAAGAACCATCAAAAACTAAAGAAAGACACGTAAAATGCTTATTCTAACGCTTAAGATGAATGGGGGGGGGGGGAAATTGTCTGAATTTTCAGGGGAGTAAACATTCGGATACAGTATATAACAGTGCCATAGGAGACCGTGTATATCAAAAATTCCGAATCCGATTTTATAGCACAAGGTTGTGATTTTCTCTATGCAAGAACTTCGATTTTGAAGCTTAGTTATTTCAACCACAATACAGCTTGTGTATATGGACAAGAATTATGTTTTACAAAAAACATGATTTGTTTGAATTGAGAGTGCCATCATCGAAAAATGCTCTGAGTCAGGCCTTTTAGACATTACCGCTGCATTTAAAACCCAGTTGTACACATCCTTACCCTCTTAAAGGGGCACTACCACCCTAGCCTCTCGACGCATCATCTTTCACAAAAAAAATATCAACGGAGATTTATGTACCATTAGAAACTTGTATATATTTTTCTCATCTCATCTGCAAATATTGTGGCCGCTTCTTTCCCTTATATGCTACTATATAAACATGGCTTGCTTATTACGGTAACCGGAAAATAGTTTGTACATTAGTCTAGATTATTGTCATTGGTAAAACACACAATTACTAGCTCAACGATTAAAATGGTATTTGGAGTTTCAGATTAAAATGAATTTTGGAATTAATTATGTTGTGATGGCCCATCCTATGAAAGCGAAATACAATGTTGTAATCGGTGGGGCACCTTAAGGCACTATCAGTGATGTGCTAAAAGACTATCACAGAAATCATCCAAATCATCTTGAATAGGTTCATCACTCCGGACTATTTTACAAAAGTTATATTTACAAGAGTAACCCCATGAACAGGGACGAGGGGCAATATAATGTTATATGTTATCAACAACAGAAGATCGTCACTCACCCTAGTTTTGGAAAGTCAACTCGAGTTGATGAACATGTCCACAGTAAGTTTGGATATTTGAACTAGTTCGACGTGACGTTCCTGGGTTGTCAGACCTTGTAAGTAAATCAAAAGCATATTGTTGAATGTGTGTCTATACAAGTATAAGGATTCCAACATAACTACAAGTGATAAGACCAAAAGCAACCTAAACATGGACAAAATCAGATATCGTCATTACGGTCCGTATGGAAACAACAAAAGTGACGGCAATCATATCTTTGAACCTGCGTTGTGTTCTTCCATTCCTTTAAGACATTATCAGTGATTATCCGAAAGAGTGAAATATTAAATTAGCGTAATATTTCAAAATGTGAAGAATAATCTCTAGAATTCTCATAAGTTACCTTTTCCAACTGAAAAAATAAACAAAAAGACAAAACGCGGCAGTGTTCAAGATTTCCATTCAATTACATGGTAGTAGTGTCCGAACAAGACAGTAAGACTAAAAGTCCGATTTGGCCCGTATTATGGGTTCCTTGGATCCCTATTAGGTGCAGGTGTGTTAGGATACCTATACTTGTTACAAACAGCAAAAAAAGTTTAATGATTTTTTTGATTTTCTGATTGATCAAATCACTGATAGTGCCTTTTAATTAATGTCTATTGGGAGAATTCTACCCATTGATAAGCCATCGCTGTTTAGCTATTCCGGTAAAATTTAATATCTGACTCTTGGGTGGATCACGGATAGCGTCTTTAATGCAATGCCACATGGGTGTTTGATTTTAAACCAACCTTTTTTAAAAACCTTTTAACTGTCCAATGTGGACCAGTGGAAGGTGAAAAAAGTGTGGAGGAAGGTATGGCTGGAGAGGAAAGTATGGCAGCTGAAAGAACAAGAGACAAGCAAGAATTTGTTGGGAATATGAGAGTGGGTGCGCTTGTTGGGGGATGATGTTCGGATCTTGGGGGGTGTATTTTTAAGAAGGGGTGTTACATAGTGTGTGATGAGTGTGTGGGAAACAAAGAAAGGGAGGGCGAGACAGAAAAGATACGGGGTGATGGAAATGATGAGGTGAAGGAGGTAGATTGGAGAAGAAGGATGCTATAATGAAATCAGAAAAAAATGGTACGGAATAGAAGAGTCAAGTAGGAATAAGAAATTGAAGAAGCGAGCAAAGAAAGTGGTTTGTGAGGGCTATGAAGGATGATGCTGAGAAGGGGGTGAGTGAGTTGCGGGAGAACCCAAACAAGTTGTATAAAGTTAGTGAAGGGAATGAAAAAGGAAGGAAGACATGATTTGGAAGGGGAAGAGGTATGAGAGGAAGTGATGAAAGTTGAACTTCAGTGATAAAGATATACTGTAGTGTCTGGAAGATCTATGGAGAGAATCATGACATGAGAGAATGAATGGGATAGCGGGTTGAGCTGATGGGGTGGAAGGGCCAGTTGAGAGAGTAAGTCGGGAAGAAGTGGTAAATGCAACTGTAGAGAATGAAAACAGGAAAGGCTGCGGGACCCTCGGAAGTGAGTTGTTGAGATGATTCTGCCGCGTGGAAGATAAGGGATTGTGTGATGATATGATTTTTGATCCAGAGGGTTTTAGATGGAGGAGGAATGCCGTGGAGTGGGCTGTATGTGTTAGTTCCAATTTTAAGGGAAAAGGGATTCATGAGCTTTGGTTGTTGCGTTATATGGGTTGAAGTTTGTGAACATTCAATGAAAGTGTGGGAGGGTACACAGAATAGATTCGGAGGATCGTGAAAGTGAATGAGATGCAATTTTGGTTTTATGCCAGGGAAGGGACGATAGATGCGTGTTTCATTTTATGAGGAGTTGCAAGAAGAATATCGAGCAAAAGGGAATAGCGGTATCTGTGCTTTGTGGAGCTGGAGAAGGCCTTTATAGTAGATATGGATGGGCCGATGAGACGAGGTGGTATACCAAGAATGGTGGTAGAGCGGTGATTATTCTGTACGAAGAAGCAAAAACAAGAGTTACAGTAGGGTCTGTAATTGTCTGAGGGGTTTGCGGTGAAGGTGGGTTCATCAGGGTTCTGTGCTGGTCGCCGTTGGTGTTTGCAATTTTGTTGAGGTTGTTACAGAGCGTGCAGAATAAGGTTATGAGTGCGATGCTGTATGCTGATGATTTAGATAATTTTAATGTGTGAGACAACGGAGGGTTTGGGAGAGTTTTGCGAAGTGGGAAGAAGCATTTGAGAGTAAAGGGCCTAAAGGTACCTTGGGAAAACTAAAGTGATGTGAGTGGGGAGGAGGGGGTGGTGTTAGTGAGTAGGTGGACCCATGTTGGAATACTGTGGATAAAGGGTGATGCAAAATTCAGTGTGGTGTGAGAAATGTGGAAATGGATTCATGGAGATGCACAAAGATGAAGAGACTGACCCCAAATTTGGCGAGCCTTTGTGTGTGGAAATGGCGAGAAGGGAGTTGAGGGAGTGATGAAGGAGGTGGAAAAGTTTGTGGACGAGGTGGAAACAGTTGAAGGAGTTCAACCGTACCTCGGGGACAGGGTTATTGGCGGGTGGTGGATGTGAGGCGGCTGTGACAGCAAGAGTAAGTGTATGGGTGGGTGAAGTATTTAGATAATGCGGAGAGTTTGTTAAATGGGAAAGGAATTCCTTTGAAGAGAAAGGGATGGTGTCCAAGAGTTGTGGTCTGAGATCATGATGATGTAGTGGGAGTGAGACATGTGCCTGAGTGAAAATATATGGGGATTTTGGAAGGACAGAGAAGAGCAATGATTAGAGCTATGTGTGGTGTGAAATTGATGAAAAGGAAAAACGGAGGATTTGATGCATATGTTGGGTTTGGCAGAGGCGGCTGACCGACTGGCAAAGGGGCATGGTGTAAGATGGTATGGCTGTGCTAGAGGAAGAATGATATGCTAGTTTAAAAAAAAATGGGCCTTTTTTTGAAAATATTGTTAAAAAGGAAAGTGACCAAAGAGGACATGGGAGGAGCAAGTGAAAGTGAGGAGATGTAGGATGGTTGGGTTTGCGGATAGGGGTGTGGATTGAGTGTCGGGTGAAGTGGAGGTGAGTCGGAGTGAGGGCGATTGCTACGAATGTGAATTGAATCTGGCCACCCCCCCGTTTAGCGGGTACAAAACTAGATTAAAACTTGGTTTTACTACTTACAACTACTACTACCTAACTGACCCCATTTTATCCACTTAGAGCAACATGACAATTCTTAGCAACCTTAGAGTCGCATCAACATAGAATTACACTCCTTGAAATATTTTCATCAGAATACACATGTCCTCTCTCTCTCTCTCTTCCTTTAGCAATGCAGAGAATAAAATAAGAAAAGGAAGTGTGAAAGAAAGAACAGATAAATGACGCATAGGCTCTTCTTTAGAAACTAAGAACTGGATTGGATTAGTTGAGAAAATATTTGAATAGGGATAATTTGGGATGATTTTTTTCCCCCAAACTCTATGGAACAGTGTATTAGCAATTATTTCCAAGGAATCACATCTACAACTTAACAATGCAGTTTTTAAATATTCAAAAATACCACAAAATTATCTCCATCTAACTCCACTCACTCTGCATTCATTGTAATTTTAGAGGTACACTGCCAAATTTGTGCTTGGCTCCTAGAAATTCATTATTCTATAACATTATTCCTCGAAGACGGACTAATTGCATTAGTAAAAGGCGACATAAGTCTTAATGTCAGTGTCTTTTCAAACATAAAAATAGAGGTACTACAACAAATTGAAAGCAAAATACTAGACCTAACTGGGGTATGCTGCCAGCTTTCAAGAAACTCCCATAGAGTAAATGAATTGTTTCAAGCATACTTAGAAGAAAAACAGCAGTTCCAGATGAGGAAATACAGTGGAATAAGGGAAAGAAGAAAGAGAAAAAAGAAAAGGGAGATTGATTCACCAAAATGTTCCATAATTGTGGACACCTCTTTTTAAATTTGGCAGTTATGTTTTTTAAGCGTATTATGGACTACAATGTATCAGTGATTCACTAAATCAAAAAAATTGAAAAATCAGATTTAATGCATAATTGATTTTCTATCAAGTAAATAAATTATTAGTTTCTCATCCCGTCCACATCGTTTTTTTGCTGCCGCATCAAAAATATAAAAACAATGAAATGTTGTATTGAGTCTGTCAGTACCTTTTCTCGTCCTTGTTGCAGCTTGTTTGTTCCCTATATTTGAGTGAGTTGGCAGCCCACTATGGAAGTCTACTGGAAAAGACACAGATCTATTGCCTTGGGGGGAAACTGTTGTTTTGGAAAAGGGAAAAAAGTGCCCCATCCCATCCTCCTTTTTGTTAGACGAGACACTACATATTATTTTACTTGGGCCTATGCTTTGTTCATCTAAAAAATATCATTTTTTAATAATCTTGTTTTATTTTATGTTTTTGCCTTTGAGAAATTGTAATATACTCATTTGCTCACATACAATCTTTCTCTTGCCATGTTCATAGTGGTCATTATTTTCTCACACACGCACCTTTTTCACATACATAACAATTTGTGACGCCAAGGTAACTCCTAGGGGCCCTGGAATTTCCACAAAACCGTAAAATTGCGACCTGTTGAAATGTTGATTTATTGATGAATGGAAAAACGGAGAATTGCCGAACATCGCACAGAATTCTCCCGGGCCCTAGATACTCCCTGCAGATCCTGTTGATAAACAAATAACCGGTGAGACTCATGTGAACTCAGCTGGACTGAGAACTTGAATTCATGTGGGAATGAATAAATTGAAGCGCTTCAACTTCTTGCATATATTACATCCTTTTTGTCTTTATAGATTAAATTGATGTGTTTTGATTTTCTGATCATGATATGACATCACCATACAACAGCAATATTTTCATGAAATATAAGACATATTGCGTGCACATCAACAATTGTTTTCAAACCCCATGTGTATAAAGGACATCAACTGACATATGAGGTGGTATTGAACTCCTTTTACACAAGGGAAGAACTTTTTACACAAGGGAGCTTATACTCGCAGTAGTAATGTGTTTGAACTGATTCGAACAATCTGCTGCTTTTTGCTCGAAAGTCACACTGCTGTAAACAGCGCTTAAACAACAAAGATAAAAAAGAGGTATGCGATATGCCCGTGTACTCGTCCACACACCAGTACTGCTACGCTTATTGTTCAAACAATATTATGGCAACTATAATCAAGTTTCATCAGCGGAGCATAGAGCTCTTGCACATATTCCGAAATACACCATGTTCCATACCACATCCATTTGTACGGATAGCCTTTCGCACAATCACAGGGGATGGCGAGGTGGTCATTTCGGGTATTCGAAATGGCTCTATATGAACATAAGTGGGTTGTGACGAACTAGTTACCACCCTGATCATTCATCAGACTTGATGGCATAAACTGCCGCATTATGCATTTTATTCTGTACAAATCTGATGAATTTATCAGGGTCACTAAGTGACCCAGGGTCGCTAATTTGTCAGTCAATCGAACATAAGTACCCCATGTAAATCACTGACTTAAGAAAAGTACTGCTCAATCACACTCTATGCAGAATAAAAATAATTCTTACTTTACCTGTTAGTAACTAGTTCATTTTGAAATGAAAAACAACTTGAAAAAACCCATTGTGCCAATTTTGATACATTTTACCACACATAATGACAGAATGTTTCACTTTTTGCAGGAAATGTTATGACCTCAGGGCAATTTGTGTTCATGCTGTAAATAAATAAACACTGACATTTGTGGGATTGAAAATGATCCATTTGCTTCTTTTTTCGAATACAGCGCCTATTTTGAAATTTTCATTTCGTTTTTGATTTAACAGAAAGAATTTTGTATTGTGTTACGCACTCAATGAATTCGGCAGCCCAACGGAATAAATTCACCCATGTTAACAATTGTGTCATGTATTTGGAATGTTTAAATCATTTTGGCAAAGGAAAACAATTTAAACTGAATTTTGCAGTTCTCGGCTTCGCACTCGCTATATTCAAAGAATGGTAAGCGGTGGGCCGCTCCATGACCTTTGACCTGGCACATGACCTTTGACCTCCCTAACATATTAATGGATCCCATGTGCCACCTTGATGCAAGTTTGGTTCCAATGGAACTTTAACTTTTCAATTGAGGTCATTTAAAAAAAAAATAACATTTTAGTGACACATTACTACCAACACATACACGCACAACAATTGCAAAAGTGGTCCTGCCAGCTATATCTGCAGCCCACAACAACCAGGGAAGTCAGGTATGTGATTTTGTACATGGAATGGCATTGCAGGACTACAAGTGCACCCTTGCAAAAATATAGGGCTAAATCTAGGGCCAAAAAACCAAGAATATAGGGATAATATAGTGGTTAACAAGATAATTATAGGGAAAGATAGGATTTTATGTATTTTTACTTGTTGTCGGTTGCCTTTCCATGTAATTTCGCACAATTTTAATTCATTAGAAGATATTGCCAACAATTGCACCCTCTCTTGCTGTATTGACTATATTATAATAGTCCCATGATGTGGGCACTTAATGAGGGGTGGAATGCTTACCGAATGTGCACCTATCCCTATTATGTATTTGTTTGAGGAAGCCAACATTTCGCTGCGAGTGTAATATGACTCTATTTTACAGTCAAGTCATTGAAGTGTTGACCTTATTGTTGACGTTGGACCCAATATCCATAGGTCAAAGAGGTGTTTTGTTTTTTGTGGAAAAATGCAATAAGTTTGAAAGTTTTAAATTATCATTTTGAGATACATTATAAACCTCAACACTTAAGCAGTGGAAAATTGTGTTCATGGCGGCTATTTCAGGCCGTTTTGCATGTCAGGTCAAGACTAACATTTGACCTATTAAAGTTGCAAAATTGAAATTGTTCATGCACGAAAACATATAATTAAACACTTACATTACATCTTTAAAATCGGTTTATATAATCAATTTGACCTGACTAAAGTGCAATTGACCTTTAGACATTTTTTGGCCATAGCGTCCTCATTTGGAAGTCGGATCTATACAAACTATACATTTTTAGATTCTGTAATGATAGTGCGAGTATTTGACATGCATATTTAATTCATTGCGACAGTTCTCAATTTTTACCCCCTTTAACTTTGTTTGCCCCTTCCCCAAAATGCCGGGAAATTGAAGCGGCAAGCCAAGTCAAAAACCTTCAATGTCGATCAGGGAACCCCAGACACGTCAAATCTTTGTCTCCAGAGTTTGGTCAACGGGAATCTACAGGCTGGTCTTCTACTATTACCAAGGAAGTTGCATTTTGAAGTTTTGTTTCTCAAAAAAGATGGTCAAAGGTAAACATGGGTATTAAAGGTAAGTTGATGTACACCCCCAGTCCTTGCCGTGGTTCTTTTGTACAATTTAGTGGCAATTTATAGATTAATAAAGGTGTCAAGGGTAATGTACGGAGTCATTAAAGGTCAATCTGTGTACACTCTGTGTACACTCTTGGGGCCGGGGGTTCCTTTGAGCATGATTGAACATAATACCGCATTTGCTAAGGGAATTGCCACTGCATATAAAAATAGGGTCAAAGCTCACACCGGGCTATTAGAGGTCAATCTGTGTACAACCTGTATGAGTGTTGGGCTGGTTATTTTTTTAGCAAGTGTGATTGGTCCACCAGCGCTAAACTTGCACAGAAATGACATTTAAACATTTCACCGATGTGACCTGACCTTTGCTTTGACCTGCCAGATCTGCATCTCATACCAAAATGTTTTAGCCCAATATGTCCTTTGGTGAAAGGAGTTGTTTTTATAATGTCCCTCAAGATCTTCTGGGGCTTGTGCCTGCGCGCCCCCCCCCCCAAAAAAATATTTTAAAAAAAAGGGACATATTGTAATCAAAATGCCTCAGAAAGGATTTTTTTTACCAAAATGGACCCCTATGAATGGTTAAGGGTTTCAAGTCCAGCTAACACCTCAACCAAACCAAATCTGAGTAGCCCCTCATGGAGAACAGCTTTGCTTAATGGTTGTGTAGGTCCGATGTTACCAACTCGGACTTCCGTATCGCATCTTTTTGTAAAGAATATTTAAAGCAGTGGTCTATGATTCTAAAAAGTATTTTCTGTTTTTACTCCGAAACAAAGATTAATGCTTCAGCAAAGTCATCAAAATCCAAAAAGTCAAATTGACAAGGACTTGAAAGCCGACTCTTTATATATGTACAGCCATGCTAATTAAGATTGAAGATCCAACTGGGTAGTGCTTGTTTTAAAAGCTCCTTGTAATGAACATTTAGACTCTAAAAGCAATACTTTTGATCAATCCTGTGAAAAACCAGGAAACATTTTTTTTTATCTCTTTGGAGAAAAAAATATAGGGAAATATAGGAATTTTGGAAGTTTATAGGGAGTTATAGGGATGAGGGTAAAACATATAGGAAATATAGGAATTATAGGACGCTTGTAGCCCTGGTTACACAATGAAGTGCAATCAAATTACTTTACTCTTGTTATGTGTGTAGGTTTGTCCCACAACACAGATTCGATCTGTGTAGATAGTGCCTACATGTAAGGGCCTAGTTAAAGACTTATCAGTGATTTATCCGAAAGAGTCAAAATCTATTAATTTTGCAGGAATAGCTGAAAGTGAAGGATAATTCTGTAGAATTCTCATAAGTTACTTTTCCAACTGAAAAATTTACAGAAAAGGAAGAAAACGGCATTGTTCAAAGATAGGAATCTCCATTCAATTACGGTTGTAGAAAGTGTCCGAACGGACAGTAATGAATAAAATTTATGATTTTGTCCTTATGGAGGTTGCTTCTGGTCCTATCATTGCCGGGTATGTTAGGATACACTGTACTTGTTACAAAACATGCAAAAATTCTGATTTTGATGCTTTTTGATTTTGAATTGCAAATCACTGATAGTGCCTTTAAGTAAAATTGAAATTAAAAATTTTCTAGCACAATTCGCACGCATTATAATACATCTAGTCAAGGCTTTTATCATTGTTCTTTTACATAGGATGCTTGCCTTATAAGCATGATATTCTACAGTTAATTGTGGGGAACGAGACTACCGTGGTACTAAATAAAAGGTGTCAAGTTTGAGGGGGTGACCTCACAGTTGTAATCGTCAATTCTTCGAATTACCCAAGTGATTATGGGACAAACAACACACCTCGCAAGAAAGCTAAGATTGCTGGTCATCACAGTTAATCGAGTTGTGAGTTATGTTATGGGCAGTTATGGGAGAGACACAAAAATAGTCGCTAGGTGCATTTTGCACCTCACAGAAAAGATAGGTAGGGACATCTTGCATGCTTGCCTCGAACAAGGTGGCCTAGGGAAAAAAAATGAAATGATAAAAACCAAAGTGAAAAATTAAAAAGGACCAAACTAAAGTTGCCACCACTGTGAAGAGGTAAGATGAATTGTCTGTCTTACCTCCTCTAGTCCCACTGTCTCAGCTAGTAATAGTGATCACTGTTCACCTAGGGAATCTACGCCAACGAGGGCGAAGCCCGAGGTGAGTGAAGTTCTAATTGAAGAAACTTTGCGTTTAAATTTACTCACTATTTTTTGGTATCCCAATATCTACATTGAACTTGTATGGTACATTTTATTCTCACAGCACAAGTAGCAATTACATGATGGTCTCTATCTTTTTGTAGTCCTGATGTATCATGACTAGATAGTTCGTACTTTTTAAATACGTTGTTATCAAGACTAGCTAGTCATTACGAGTTTTGTGTAGTGATAGTGCCAAATGTTAAGCCAAGATACACAGACAGCTTCTGCGCTAACTTTACAGCTGCAAAGTGGCTTAACTATTCATTATTTGCAATAGGTGTTCTATTGTAGGCATTCTTGAGAGTCTTCTACATCATGTCATAACCATTTTTCAAGCTTTGAAATTCACAATAAGAATTTTCAAGTGGAACTTACCCTCTTGGTGTATACATTGGGCTGACCAAATTTGCAGCCTGTGGCACCTGTGACATCAATTTTTTGTGGAATAATTGTAGTATTGCTTACAAATTGGGAGACATTATTCTATACAAGAACCTCCCCCCCCCTAACAGAGATTCTATGTAAGGTCAAAAGAACAATTAATTTTTCGTTTGTGGTATTTAGTCAATACACATCTCAAAACATCTCAAACCTAAATGGCATTGGAACTCCACAGAAACATTTGTAACTTTGGTACCAAAGATTATGTCCAAATTTTAAAGATGATGCCATAATGTTACTTATGAACTATCTTTGTTGGTGAAAGAAAGTCTTCCCATGTACAACCGTATGACACTAGAAATTTCCATCGACTGAGCTAGTATGTATCGTAGAATGTATGTACTTGATGTGCGTATGTGGTACCATCTGTGTAAGAGACTAATTATAATTGTTTCGGACTGCAAGAGGCGAATTTACCGCACCGAGAGGCGAATTTATTTGTTGGATTTTGACATGAAAGAGGTAAAAAATCTGTGATTGGGGTGAATATTCTGACTCAGGATAGTCTCAGGTATATTTATAGAATCCAGCTTCGATGGTCAAATGCTTCAAATATAGAGGGAATGGGAGGGAATGGGGGATCGTGTCGCTATGGGTAGGTTTTTGACCCGCAGCCTATGCTACAGTACGGTAAAGAAACTAAAACTTTGAGAATACAAATATCACCAGACCTAGATTTGCTAGAATGAGGCTAGCGCTAATGCGCTGAGTGCTTGAGGTCTGTTTCTAACGGACTAGCTAGTAACAACTCTCTGGTTAATATAACTTACAGTACACAAAGGTTACAAAGGGAGTCAACCCCATGTTACATGTACTTTTTACTAAAACGTCAATTGTAAGTGTTATTTTAATCTTAGTAAATCCGAACTTCTCTTCCCGAATATTAGTTTACCCTAGGCCTACCATGCAAATGGCCACAATATTCTCTACTGACGAGGACACGCTGCCCCTTTCCTTAACCATAAATCCTCAGCTTGTTTCAATAAAACCGGAAGAAAACCAAAATGGCTGCATGGCGTCTCTATACAGTAAATACATAGGACTGTATTGCGGCAGTGATCGCGTCGTCTTCCTCTCCTTCGATGTCCTCCCTCTTCTATCACAACCCGGAGTTAACAAATTGTACGGTAATGGCAGCGTGTCACCCTGAATTTGGTCGTTCCTGATTTGGCTCTGAGTTTTCACACGCAAGCGATTCCCGCCTATTTTAGTTCTAAACTTGGGGCTTCAGGCTGGAAACCCTGGTTTTTGGATTTTTCGATGTTAAGCAGTAAGTTTTAACATCATTGCAAGTAATGGGACTTTTAGAAAGTGAAATCACGTAGGACCAGCCCTTTTATTTTATAATTTGTTTTGAGGGGCTAAGCAAAATGCGGCAACCCACTAATCCCCTTTGGGCAAATAATAATAATAAATAAATATAAATCATATAAATATAAAAAATAAAGACATAAATATAAAATAAATAAATAACTATAAAATAAATAAATAAATAATAAAATAACTACAATAAATAAAAAAATAAATAAATCAATATAAAAATCAATAATAATATAAAATAATAAATAAATATACAAACTCACTCAATCTACCATCAATCATAACTATAGAAATCAATCACTCACCTCTCAAATATCACTCACTCTATCTCTCCCTCCATCCTATCCCATCACCTCCCTATATCCCTTCCCTCCCTCTCCCATCACCTCCCGGATCTCTTCCCTCAATCCTACTCTCCCTACCTCCCCTCTCTCCCTCCCTCCATCTTCTCCCTCACTCCCTATCTCCCTCTCTCCCCCTCATCTCCTATATAACCTATATCAATATATAACTATATAAATATATACATAAATAAATAACTAATAATAAAAAACTAAATCACTAAAATGCTTCTAGTTCAGTTGTTTTGTTCTCATATAAATTACGCCACTGTAAACACCACCGGCACGTGAGCTTTCAGACTAATGTGCCGTCTGTTTTACAAAAACAATGTTAGCTAAATATACAGTGTGTCCCAAAAGACCACAAAACTTGTGCCAGCTACCATACGTTTGCACAAAGCTTATGACTACTTGTTCTTTGGCTGTAGGGTAACATTGGACTGTTTAACTATAATGTCGCAGAAAAATTCATAATGAAGAGTCCCAATACTTTTTTCAGATATTCTACAATCACGTAACCCGCATGACCCATTTACCAAAATTGAGGAGCTGGTAAACTACACGAGTGGCCAGCTGAAGTACCGAATTGCAAATACAATTTTGATTGCATCATATTAATCGCCTTTTAATTGCCCAATTTTCTTGCAGAACAACTTCTAGTTGATCAATACCTGCATTTGCATATTAATTTTTGATAACTGGTATGTATAAAGATTTATTTATGGTGATAATACATTTCCATACATAATAAGTCTAAAAATATGACTAAGTCCATCGACAACTCCATGTTACATAAAATTATAAATACGTTAATTGGCTGAAACACGCTTTTTTACATTTTGAACTAAGGTAAAATTATTTTAAATTTCAGGGATTTAAAAGTTAATCCTTAAAAATTTGTATAAAAAAAATAAAAAAAATAAAAGGATTTAAAATTAATCTCTATGCATCATATTAGATTGAACTCAAATCTATTATATTGAATCTAAAGCAAATAGGTTTAATTTTAACTCATTTTGCTTGTACCCCTCACTACAATCCTAAAGAATTAACTTTTGAATCCCTGCAATTTAGAGTGTAAAACATGTTTTCAACGCAAAACTCAATGAACAATCTCAAATAGATATTCATTCAGACATTCAATTTTGGTGTATACCCTTTTTTTGTGCTGTCACAAAACGATAATGATTGATTAGCTCTAAACCAATGCTGTCTAATTTGGACAAATTAGACAGCATTCCCCTGAAGGGAGAGGTGTAGAGGTTTGTGAAGAACTGAGGAAAGGAGGGAGGACTTATGTTGTGTGCGTTGAGGTGCGAGGGGAGGGGGCAGGATGATGGGGTCGAAGAAGATACAATTGTGGTGGACGGGTACTCGCAATTGATGGGGGTCTGGGAAGAGCATTGTGTGTGAAAGGTAGTGGAGGTGAGAAGGAGTAGCGATAGGGTGATGTCATCGTAAAGGTTTTTGGGATGGAGGTTGTGAGGTTGGTATGCGCCTATCCCTCGTGTGGAAGTAGGTGTGAGAGAAGGAGCATTTTTATGATGAGTTGGGCAGATGAATGGGATGTACAAGTGTGGGGGAATTGGTCCCTGTGTGTTGGAGATTTCAATGGCAGATGTGGGGGAAAAGGATCTACTGGTTTGAAGGTTTCACGGAGGAATTGTTTGGGAGGAGGATCTGGAAGGAAGATTGCTGTTGAGTTTTGTGTGAAAAGAGTTATGTTTAGCGAATACGTGGGTTCAGAGAGAGGACAAAGGAAAGTACGTTTACCTCATGGGGAATGATACGGAATCGATTTTGTGTTAGTGGGCAAGTGGAAAGGAACATTTTCCTGAAGAATGTTTAAGGTGCTTCCAGGAATTGCAACACAGGTTGGGGGTTGCGATGTGGATAAGAGAAGGTGAAAAAAGTGATGAGGAGGGTATATTAGAGAGGAGAAGTATGGAAGCTGAAAAGAATAGACAAGAAAGATTTTGAGGCGAGAGTTGGGGGAGCCTTGTGGTGCATGGTGTGTCGGATGGGGGCCTTCTTTAAAGAAGGGGTGTTACAGTCATGTGATGAAGTGTGTTGGGAAAGAAAGGTTATGATAGGTCTAGGAGAGATACGGGGTTGTGCCATGGAATTCATAAGGGAAGAGGCCGATAGTGAGAAATAAGAAACATAATAATGATATGAGGAACAACGTACGGATGAGTAATAAATCGAGGTATATGAAAAGTTAAGAAGCGGGGCTATGAGGAGGACGCTGATGAGAAGGGGCTGAGTTTGTTGAGAGAGAATCCAAATCAGTGCATAGATTGTGAAGGCAATGACAAAGGATGGAAGATATTCGAACGGGGAATATTATGAGGGGAAGTGATGGAAAGTTGAATTCAGGAGAGAGATAGAGGTAGAGACTGGAAAGAGCAATGAGAAGTATGATGATGAGAATGAGTGGGATCATAAGGTGGAAGCTGATGTCCTGGGAAGGGTCAGTTGA